>CAUYSK010010143.1:0-69623 GCA_963575035.1 Avahi laniger | reverse complement strand
TTGGTTCCATTTTTTGGCTCTTGTGAATAATACTGCTCTGAATATGAGTGTACAGATATCTCTTCAAGATCTTGCTTTCAATTTTGGTTACATACCCAGAAGTGGAATTGCTGGATTATATATAGAGTAATTCTACTTTTAGAATGAAAAGTATTACTACAGTCTTATTTTTCACCTTAATTTGACCACACAGCTATACTTCTTTTCTGCTTTATCCTGTGTCTCTTTTGTTTATGTTTTCAAAAATGTGGAAATCATGGAGAATATGAAAATATAGAAAATCGTATTTTATACCTAATTAAGATCTAACTGCAGTTTATACATTTTAGTAGAATAGGGTTTTGGTGAATAAATGCTAACAAAGGGCTATGGAAATATGATTTTTTTTTTGCTTTTTTTTAGTAAATTTGGTTAGAAAACTGTTAACAGAGGAAAATCTAGTTTATATATTTACTCAGAAAGTCTTTGGCTATCATTTAAGTAAAATTCCTTGCATTAAATAACATTTAAAAACTGTAAGTCCACTTAATATTTGCTTATTTTTGGAAAGATATCAGAGAAACTTCATATGGTATCTATAATTATATAGAATATTATATTTTCTCTTATAAGCTAGGAGCTGAAAAGTTAGAACTTTAAGGTGCTGTATAGTAAGACCGTCCTTCTTTTCAATTCAGTTCTGTATTATCATTGAACTGGTAACGACAATCCAAACTTTTCTCAAGCCCGTAGATTAAATAGCAACTCTTTTTTTTTTTTTTTCTCTTTGTTGACAGGGTGGATTTCAACCTACTTTTTCTTAGATGCGAAAGGAAGGGGAAGGTCATTTCATGCCTTGCTGATAAAGATTAGGTCACAGTAATTATTAAAGAGTTTGGGATGTTTGGTGTAGGCATCATTATTGCTTTTTGGCATTTTGACTCTGTGGTATGCTGAAGTCAACAGAAAAATGATATATTTTACACAATGAATGGAATTGTTGCTTTCATTATCAGTGAATGTACAATTGTTCCTTTCATTATCAGTAAAAACACACAAGATAAGGTAACGGGGTGTAAATCAACATGACAGAGTGGATGTAGATTGGTTATATAATGAGAAAGTAACTTGTGCCTTTCGTTGGAAATGTTGGTTTACACACTCAGTCCGTTCCTCAAACATTGACACACTTGGTAATAACCTTTTCCCAAGTACTGCTGATATCGTCCCGATAACATTTTTCAAGTTAATACAAACTAAATTACAAAATTATGCTATTTTCAGGCAAATCCAATCCATTATACTTTTCATGCTGATAGTTCTAGTTGGCTTCACCGAATTTCAAGGGCAAATGTGAAACAGGCGGTGTGGACTTCAGAGGCGGCATCTCCGAGTAGGTTGCCATATACATTGGTGAATGTTCGCTTGGAGACGTTTCTAACCATTTTGACTCTATGTAGCTATTTTTTATAGTGTGCTACCATGTTCAGGCACTGTTAGGAATGCTTTACACGTATTGTATTTATTCTTCACAAGTCTGTGAGAACTGTTCTGTTACTATGCCCATTTTATAGATGTTAAAACTGAAGCATTGGAAAATTAAGAAACTTTCCCAAGTTTATGCAGACAATAGTGATAAAGCTGGAATTAAATGGAAACCACCTGATCTTTGCTGCTATACTATACTGAGAACCTATAATACTATTTAAACAATTACCCTGTAGCAGACCCTTTATGGTTACATATTAACTCACAGCTTCAGCTACAAACCCACATTCTTGACCAAATCCTACTTTTATGTGAAATTCTACATTTCACAAATATCTCTTAATTTTAGACCACCTAGTTTGTTTTCAGTAAAATATTGTCAAAATGCATTGCAAAAAGAAAATGCCAGCTGTATGTTGTTTATAAGTGCCATGCTTAAAAGATAAGCTAAAAATGGTTGAAAATAAAGAGTGAAAAAAAATGAACCAAACAATAATCAAAGTAAGCTTGGATAGACATAATAGGAAATAACACTTTCAGATGAAAAGGATTACTACAGACAAAAAAACAGGTCCCTACATTTTGGTGAAAGATTAAAATATTCTGAAAAGTACAATTCCTAACTAGTATGCATCTAAAATTAAAAGTGAGTTAAAGGGTACAAACATACAGTTAGACAGAGGATAGAAGAAATAAATTCAGTGTTTAATAGCAGAATATGGTGACTATAGTTAACAAAAATGTGTCGTACTTGGGTGATAGATACCCTGAGTACCCTGACTTAATCACCACACATTATATACATGTAATAAAATTTCACAGGTACTCCATACATTTGTACAAATTAAAAAAATTAAAAATAAAAAAAATTTTATAGAGCTAAAATTAACTAAATTACAAGGAGAAGTTAACAAATGGACCTCTTCAGTAGGAGATTTGAACATAATGCTCCGTGTTACTGATTGACCAAGCAGGTCCCAAATCCGTAAGCATATTGGTGGGTCGAGCCACACAGATGCTATGTTTGAAAAAATGGCTTTATGCTGTACATATTACACTACAAAATTGTTGAATACACAGTCTTTTCAAAGTCGTAGAATATATTTTAAAAAACGAATTCATACCTTCTCGATAGCTGGAGATAGTAAAGAGTTGTAGTAGGTAAATTCCCTGAATCTCTCCAAATGACATGACATAAATTTACCACTAATAAATTTCCATGCAAAAATACACTCTCAGCTGAAGACAGAGAATGCCCCAGCTGAAAAATAACTGCAGTCTTACACACCCCTGCCCCTCTCCTGACATGCTGTGTGCAGAGCTTTGCGCACACAGATGGGGAGACGCTGGGGAAAGAAGAAGAGGGACCCTGGCCAGGGGGTCGGAGGAAGAGTTGGGAAGACCACCACAAACGGAACATACATCCCAAATCTGAAAACCCTGGAAAGGGAACTGAGCAGATGGGATGAAGACTACGGGGGAAAAAGATTTCACAGGATGAGCTATTTAAGGAGCCAGACCAACAATTTGGTGGGACAGTCTTCCAAATGCATTCCTTTTCAGGGAGACAGAAAAAGGTAAAAAGGAAGGAAGAATACATTTTTGGCAATTTGGATGGTAAAAGGGCAAAGAAGGAAAGGGGGTAAATTTAGGGTTCTGTAAAACAAAAGAGAACCACAAACTCGGAGGACTCACAACCCTTCTCACCCTGCCACCAAAGCAAACAAGCATATAAACCAAAGAAACTTGTCGATGGACCTGAACTTTGCGAGACTGATAGAAAAAGGTGCCTTTAACATAGGAATTTTGTAAAATACCCTAACATCACAAAATAAACAAAGGGAAAATAAAATCCATACAGATGTGTTGAAGAAAATCAGGAAATGAATTTTCATACAAATCAACTGAGGAGAATACCACCATCACCTTGAAAAACAACCATGACACAGAAGAAAACTGTGTTCTATACTCCAGACCGAATTAAATATATTTAAACAAGCATTTATGTATAAGGAAACTATCTTTAATCAGAAATTTAAAAACTAAAAACAGAAATGGAAAAAATAGTATAAGGAACTTGGTAGAAAAATGGAAGAAAAAGATAAAATTATCTCAAAAATGAATATTTTTATAATGAAAATTACAAGGCACCCAAGGGAGAATAGACTCAAATAAAAATTAATAAGGGAAATCAAAGAAAGACAGGAAAACTACCAGGAGAATACAAATAACACAAAGAAACAAAATGGGTCTTAGAGAAAGTAATGGAAAGGAAGACAAGCAATGAAGGAATAATATTTCAATTGTTTGACTCTCCGAAGAAGAAAAACAATAATTCACACAACGAATATTGAATCTATAATCCAAGAAAACTTTTCAGAAACAGAAAAACTCGTGAATCTCTGCACATTAAAAGAGCTTACATGGGAAAATTAACCCCAGACAATCAACTTCGAGATTTAGCCTGTTTCCAAGATGATGATAAAATCCTCAAAGCTAACAGGCAAAAAAGAGCAAGTCATCTATAAATGCAAAATAATGAGACCAGCATCAGAGTTTCAACACTGACATTGAAAGCAACTCAACAATGGGGTGTTTTAATTATAGTTGTTATCATTATTCTCAATGAAAGACAAGTGTGAACCAAGAATTTTATACCAAGACTATCCTTCCGTAGTTTCACGGTATAAGAGCTTTGAGAATTTTGTATCCATCAGCTCTTCCAGAGGAATCTATTAGAGTATGTACTATGTCCAACCAAATATGACTGGGAAAACTTCAGGAAAAGGACTGGTGAATATTTAAAAATGCGTAAATATGTATAGAAGGCTAAAACAAAGGTAGAGATAAGATATTGCAACTAAAAAGTCAGGGGACGGGAAAAGAAAAGAGAAAAATAGAAAAATATCTTTATTGTGTAAGCAATAGCAATAGGGTGGTATTAAAAGACTGTGATTGTTCATAATGGCACGAATGATAATGATAATAATGATGCTAAGCGCTTGCTGTCTACCAGGCACTGTTCTAAGCACCTTGTAAACATTATTTAATTTTTTCACAATTATATGAGGTCGTTGCTGCTATTACTCATGTTATGGATAAGGAAACTGAAGCTCCACAAAGAGACTAAATAATAACTTGGTCCAAAGCTGGTAAGTGATGAAGGTGGAAATGAGGCAGAAGAAGGTTGAATGTCAATTTTTGACCTAAATTTTCTAGGCTGGTCCCAATTTTAAATATTCTATTACAGGTTTATTTACATGGCAGTAAATAATTTTATTTGATTTTATTATAAGAAAAGCTATTAATGATATATCTCTAATAAATCATGATATATCATAATGATATATCACCAAGGAAACAGTATTTTTACTAAGGAAACCATTATTTCTTACACTGAAAATGGAGACATTTTACCAGTATTAAGACACTTTAAATTTTGTAGTACATAATACTAAATTTCAATAGGAGACTTTTTTTTTTGAAAAATGGGTTTTAGGAATCTTATTTTTCTTATTTTAAATGGATATTGGAGCCTCAAAAAACCAGAAGGAAATTTGTAATAAAGTCCTTATAGTGTATCAGTACCAGGGGTCTCCCGTGGGGACCCAAGAGAGTTTCTTCTAATGAATTGTTATTATAAATAGTACGAAGGTGATGTTTCAAATGTATTATGCAAAGGGAACTTAATGCAATTTTAATAATGTTTCGTTTTTTGCCTTCCTACATTTTTATTCTAATTTGCCTGTGATGAAAATGTTTCTTTCTCAGTGATAATATCGTAATTAGAATTATGATAGAATTAAGTGAGTGTCTTGTATATGGTAGGCATTTTCCGAGCCAAACGTTTCTAAACCCTGCGACAACTCTGTATCGTCTCTATTTCCCAGATGAAGAAATGGAGGTTCTAATTAGCAAAATGCAATCAAGTTAGGATGAAAACTTGAAAGCCCACACAATGTTCCCTCTGCAGTGCTATTCTGATTCTTTCACAAAGAGCGATCACTGACAGCAGATAAAAAAGGTTTCATTCTTTGTTCTGATTTGAACAGAGGAAGAGCTCATGAGCTCTGTGCCCCCTCCCTTTCCTCCTCCCCACTGCCGTCCTGCAGGGGACTGTCCCCTACAGAGTGACCATCACGTACCATGGCCTCCGTCCTCCACAACGGGACACCTGAGAAGGAGCCGCAGTTTTCCTGCAAGCAACAGATGGTTACTGTTTAAATGAGGGTGAACTCTGCATCTCGTCTATGCAGTGACTTTAGGTTTTTGCGGGGTGGGTGGTTTGGAGGGTTGGGTCAAGGGAACAAGCTGCTAATAAGATTCAGGAGGAGGAAGAACAATTAAACAAACGAAGGTGTCTGCAACTGTTTTCACCCTCACGCAGTCTTCCACCACAGTCGCATGGCAGGTTGTATTTTCCTGCCCCCTCCTCTCCAACGAAGGGAGGGCAGGGCAGGCTGCTGAAATCTGTAGGGTGTTGGCATCCGCCAAGTGCGTTTTGCTGTGGGGTAAGTCCTGTGGCTTGTTTTCTGCCTTCGTGAATAGAGCTTTTCCAGCTCTGCCAAGCCTCCAGTTAATGCGGTCAAGGGATTTATTATGAAACGTACTGAGTTCTTGGCGTGGAGCTAATTGCATATAACAAGAAGCGTGCTGGAGGCTCGGACCCGAGAAGTGACACATGCAAAAAGCATTCTCTTTCCGATGCTGCTGAAAGAGGTTTTGTGTAAGGGAATGTCTGCGCGTCTGCACTTATTGCTAATGAGGTAACCCCCGCACCCAAAGCTCATTTCTGAGTTACTAGTGAAAATAAATGCGGAATTCTCTCGCCCTGCACTTTTTCGAACAACTGGCAATTGAAGAATGAATATTTATTTACTAACTTCACTTCCAAATCTCTTACTGTATCATAACTAAACACATTTATGGCAGTTTAAATTATTAATATAGGAGCATAATTATGACCTAGAATTCTTATGTAAAAGTATAAAAGACAATGAGAGAAGTTGTGTTAGTCATCTTGGGCTGCCATAACAAAATGCTATAGACTGAGTGACTTAAATAGCAGAAATAAATTTTTTGCACAGTTCTAGAAGCTGAAAGTTCCAGATCAGGGTGCCAACATAGTTGGGTTCTGGCGGGGCCTCTCTTCTTGCCGTGGCCTCACATGGTGGAAGGAGACAGATCATGCTCTCTGATGTCTCTTCTTTTAGGGGCACTAATCCCATCGTGAGGGCCCCATCCCCATGACCTCAGCTAAACTTACTTGCCTCCCAAAGGGTCCATCTCCAGGTAGCATCACATTGGGGGTTAGGGCTTCAATATATGAATTCAGTTAGGACACAGTGCAGTCCACAACAAAAGCGTTTAAGGACAAGACAAATATTGAATTTTTAAGACCGGTATGTACCCCTAAAACTTAATTTATTTTAAAATTTAGTTTGAATGTAATACAATTGAACAGCAGTTCTTACCCTTTTCTCTTGTTTCGGTGCAATTTTGTCGGAGCTTTGTTGCGGATATTCATCTTTGTATTCCTCAGAATACCCTAATGTATGCATTGTATGTAATAGGTGCTTAATACTTGCTTGTTACACTAACCACTCAGTAACTCGTTTGGTAACATCAGCACCTTTAGCACCTTCCTGCTATACACCCCACTTACCCCTTATTCCTGAAATGTGTAGAGCTAAAGCAGTAAAGCTTGGTTCGATGAAACAATCACATCCTCTTTTGAATATCATGAAAAACATTTTCTGCAGTTAAATACTCTTGGATTCTAACAGCCTGTTCAAAAGGTACATTTAGGAAATAAATGTAAAGCTTTATTCGTATCGTCCCAGTTCAGTAATTTTTTTGTGCTAAGATATTTAAAACGTAAGTGGGGAATTGTTGTAGTGGCTTCCATCGTATGGTTCACACCGATGTTTTTGGTTCTGGTGGTGTTCGAAGCGGCAGTAATCCGGAGGGTAAAACAAAACGATAGCAGCCACAAATTTCAGTTCTGGCACAACAAAAAGGCAATGTTGGAATGAATATGTAGCATTTGGAAAAAAAAAAAAGTAACATTCAAAAATAGAATACAAAGAGGTCACTTATATTCCCCTACATCATTGCAGATTCATTGATACTGCAGGGATCACCAGATCAATTAGAGTGTTGATCAAATGCTACAAATTGACATTGATCAGGATGCTAAGAGCCTGATGATTTACAAAGAAAGGATGTTTTGCCTGTTGGTTCATTCATTCATTCAGCATTTATTTACTGAGACTTTCCTTTGTTCGAAGCACCGTCTCATGGCTTACAACCAAGAAATAGACAAACCAGCCATAGCTTTTACCCTCACGTACTTAATTGTTTATTTACTATAATAATGCGTGGAGTCCTTCCTCCATATAAAGTGCTGTCCTGCCTCGTGGGACGGAATATATTAACACAAACGTCCTTAAGAATGGTCCTTTTCAAAAAAGCTTATGTCTCATCTAGGGAAATTCACATAAACACATAATTGCTCTTAGTTATTAAGTTTAATAACTTTAAGGTTTGGTGCCAGGTCTAAATGGACATTAGCCTCCAAGAGGAACATATGACTTTTAAAACAGTCCACCAAGTCTGGTGTGCCTTAGCCCAGTAGGTTAAGTTCTTGCCACTCAAAGGGTGGTTGGTCTGGGAAACAAGAGGAGTGTCATCACCTGAGAGCTCCTGTCCCAGCCCAGACCCACTGCCTCTGAGTCCACATTTTAGTAAGATCACCGCGGGATTCATACACATGGTAAAGTTTAAGACACTTTAATACAAGGATTGACTTGTGTTTACGATTAGATGAGATTTTATTATAGTTGAGCTGTTTTCTTTCTGCATGTATACTCTTAACAAGCACCCGTCGAACACAAGGATTTATTGAACATGTACCGGGTACTGTCGTGGGAGCTGAGGACAAAAAGGATAATCTTTTAGTCTGTTTTGAATCGGAATTAGTGGTTAAATAAATTCTCTAAGCCAGTAAAGTAATTCTGTCGGTGTGGAGGGTAAGGGAGCTTTAGAGAAGACATGATTCTTGAACTAGACCTTGAAAGACCAAAAAGGATTTGTTCAGGGGAAGCGGGAGAAATATCCTCGATTCTTTCCTCAGGTTCCATTTATCTGTCAACTTTTGAATGGGCGAATTACTAAGGATAGGTTGTTGGAAGTCTTTTGAAAATTATTAGGTAAGTTTCTGAGTCAGAGTGTGTATATTTTGGTGCATTTTGTCAAAGGGATATGCGTGTCCTGTTGTTTCCTAAGGAAGTGTGGGATAATGACCTTTGGAGTTCCGTGTGAGTAATTTTACATTCCCAGCCTCAGTTTCTTCATCTGTAAAGTGGAACTATCAGTCCTGCAAGGTTTTAATGAAGATTACTGGAGCAAGTAATGTAAGCACTATGGAGTCCAATACATTTTAAGTGTCATAAATGATTATACGAACAATTTTAATTTTTGTCTTGATAGAATGTTGCTAATTTGTATCAGCAAAAGGAAAATATAACAATGTGGTACATGCTTAAAGTGAAACCTTTTTTTTCTAATACAAGTGACTCTAAAACATGAAAGTATTAAAAATGAAAAATAATGAGTCATACTGTCTGAAATAATGTTTTTACCTTCTGGAAGAGGAAAACTTGCAAGTTTAACATTCTCCTTTGGCTCTAGACTCTGCTCTTAGTGTTTATAGTCAATACCAGAAAAGGGCCTCTCCGTCTGTAATAATGGACCACTTCAATCTTTCTTAATGAGGCTTCACCCCAATGACTTTTAAATATTTGAATAGGAAATTGGGGTGAAGTGGACCCTTTACCATCTTGTGTGTGGGCTCCCTAAGAAGACATCCTTGCCTATAGTCTTAGAGAAAACAGGACTTTCCTCGTTCATTCTTTTTTGTTTCACAAATTGGGCAGCTACATTTCAGGACCACGCTAATAAGGAACAGCTGAGTCTTTCTCATAGAAACAGATGGAAATTGGCTATCTCTTATCGGTGAGAATATTTTTTTCTCAGCACTTGGGTTGTTCTATGGCTGGAGTCTTTGTTACATGACTTCGGGCAGAATTTCCTGGTGCCTTTCCATTCCTGTAAGATGGCATTCTGAGTCACCAGTAGGAGGCAAAATGTAAATGGAAGAGATCACCCTGGGAAAAAGGCAGGGATGGTGAGGGACCCTGCTGCCCTGGGGCAGAGTTTGAAATGGACAAAAACACCATGTGGGCTGTGGTACAGAATTCGAGTCCCCCAGCGAAATGTGCCGCTCAAGGTAAACAGTTCACTTTTGTTTTCTTTGGCAGTTCCTGAGAACCTTGTCATGTTAATGTCGTTATTGACATCGAATTTGGAAATTGTAATGTTGCTCTCATGTTCCACTTAAAAACACTGCTGCGGACTCCCACCCCGAAAGGGATCATGTATGTATATCTCGTAAGCAGGGCGCTGCTAATATTTTAGTAACCCCATATAAGAAGGATAGTGAAATGAAATACTGTAAAAGCGCAACCGATCCGCATTTTCTTTTCCCAGTTATTTTCCAACGAGACGCATAATGTCAAAATAACCCACTACCCCGGTTCTCTTGACAAGTAGACCAATGGTGCTCATTGTGTGCGGAAGATCACCCTGGGTCTCTGTGACCTTGGCAACATTTCAGGGGTTACGTTTTCACATAGATCAACTGTTCCTGAACAGTTTTTCCAAAGTATTGGCACAGACCAGCTTTTCTTAAACAGTGAGCATTTATACCTTCTTTGCCCACCTATTTTCTCTCAACAAACATAGCCATTATGGTCTTTATAAGGTGGGGAAAAGGTGGGGAAGGGGGTGGGGTGAGGGAGAGAGGGAGGCAGAGAGCCCAAATTACTATTTACATAGAAGTTTCCATATAGTTTCAGAGCAATGTTGTGATACCTGATCTTGGTTGACATTTTCTTCTTATTTTATTTTAAAGGATTGATTCTTTAATCATTTCCTTTTGAGAATACTCTTTTGTATATTGCCCCCAGTGGAACAGTTTAAAAGATATTTGTAGAACTAGATTATGTATTTTCCTTGACTTGACTTTTGATTATTTTTTTTAATAGGGAGTCGATTTGACTTATGGTTAATTTTGAGTTATTTGAGGAAAATAAACTTACCCCATTTCTTCAAGCTTGGTGATCTTGTGCATTGACTCCCGAGAGATGCTGCTGTTTCTGCTAGTTATTTTTTGTTCACGTTTTAGCTCGCTTCTTAAAATGGTTGTATTAATAAAGGAAGTTTCTTTGATCATTATTGGAGTTTCAAAATGTTTTAAATTTATGATGAAACTACTCATTTCCTTCTCTGGGTTTTCTGAGTATCAGGCGGGAAAGTTATTCCACAAGTACCATGATATAGAAGAATAACAGTAGAAAAGAAAATAATTAATATTGATGTCTCTTAAGTTCTTTAATGTGCCTTCTCATTGGAGAGTCTTGGTAAGTGTCATGTTGAACTTTTAATGTAAATATATGTATATCACAAAGTTCTTTTTTCTGCTTGGTCTTACAGTTGTATAACTAGTCCAAAGTTGAAAATGTGTTTGCTCTTAAAAGAAAAATGTCCCTCGGTGCTTAGATTAATGGTGCTCTAAGACATGTTTATTCAAAGATGATAGCAAAGAGGTGAGTAGACTCTGCATTAGAGATCGCTGCGTCAGACACAACAGATGCGAGTCACGGAACTGTTTATGTAGCTGTCTTCAATTTCTCTTTGATTTATAATCTACGAGAAAATTGGAAGGTTTCGTCTCTATTTTCTTGTAACAAAAACATGGACATTTTAAACACACCTATTCTAAAAATCAGTTCACGAGGAAGGCTTAGCCTGCTGCCTGTCAGTTCTGTTGTTAAATTATATATTCTTTTAAGAGTTCCATCAGGCAGTTGGATCAAAGAAAATTATTTTGATTTTTGTATCTGAGAGGCAATCCATTAATTAAATTTGAAATTGTGGTACTCGAAAAACAATCATTAGGAAATAGTTCAGTGTTTATGAGGTATGTGAGAGTTGTCTTTCTCGAAGGGTATCGAAAATATGCCCTGTATAACAGTTAAATAAAACAAGTAATTAAATAAAACAATTGGATTTTTTTCTAAATTCTTATGTTTCTTTCGTATTTAGTTATTGGAAATCATCTTGTCAGCATTTTAAAAAGATAAAAGTGACATAGTATATGCATTATTTAATACTAGAATGTAATACAAACACACGGATCGTGACAGGAAATTAACCTATCTGTGGCTCTCTTTAGGGTGTCTCAAGAGAGTTTCTGTTGGCATTCGAATTGAATTATCTTAGTGACACAACTATATTTTTAATATGGCTTTTATAACCACTTTTACCAGTATGACTTTTTAGATGTAACTAGCAATCTTTTAGCAAGGATAGCAGTAAAAACTTTCTACTTCTAGAGATTTATTTTTTCATTCAGTGACGTAGTCATGGTTAAAAGCTCTTTGGGGATTTATAAAAAATGTATCTTTGCTAATACAAACTCAAAGGGTAAAAATGAATAATATCTTTCTTTAGGGGTTTGAAAAGAAATGTTTATCCCCTTCTTTGTTGAAGTTGATGTAACTTCTCAGTTTAATGATATATATGTCTATGGATATATACATAGCCCATGAGTACACTCTTTTTGACAGTTAAATCTAGGCTTGATGATCAAAACATCTGTTCCAGTATAGAAAAAGTTTGGAAATGAAGATTTTTATTAACATTCCATAGTTGATTTTATGTGGTTGATTTTTTTTGATGCACTGATTTTGCTGTATCCAAATCTGAAGGTTGAAAATTGGCTCTAATTTGACCATGATCCTTGTTTTCACCAATTAATTATATCATTGCTACGATTATATTCTAATGCTACGAATTTCTCAAGCCCAAAACTGCTTCAACAAGATAGAGCTCCCTAGAGTATATTAATAAATATAAAATGCTATGAATTGGTTCTATAATCCAAAATGAAAATAGGAACACTTTGGGGGTTAAAAAAAAAAAAACCCACTATGTAATAATTATAATATTTTTTTTTTGCATATTTTAGGTTATTTTAAGTTTCTGGAGTTTTATAAGAGTTATTTTTTTCATTTGTCCCTAAAAGTGAAATTACAGCTATAAGCAAGCATTTACAGAAAATTAATGACTCTTAGAATATTAGAATGTTTTATAAAATGATTAAGTGCCAAAAGTAAGACCCTATTGTAAGGAGAGGCTTGGATTAATAAATTAATATAAATTATATCCCGAATCAAAAATAAGTAAAATGAATAGAGGGTACTGATTTGAAAGATTTGAATATCTCTTGAGTATTTATGATTGCTCTCTATGTAATAGGCAATATTTATAAAAGTCTGATTTACTTATACATTGGCTTATTCATGAGTCGGGAGAGGATTGTAAGGTAGCCTGAGACATTTTACCTGATTGGCTTTGCGTACTTAAATATCAGCCAGTCAGAGTGGGTTTGAGACCTTGACCTTGTTTTTCTGAAGCTGTCTGATAAGCAGAGCTACGCTCTCCAAGGTTAAGCCTGGCTCCGCTGCTGGGCCATCACCATGGAGAGAGGGATTAAGCCCCAGTCTGGAATGACATGACGTGGCTTTTGTCCTAGCTCTTGCTCGTGTAGGGTGACCTTGAGTGGACTCCAAAACTTCTTGTGCCTTGGGTGCTCCCAGTGTGAATAAGTGATAGCGTTATCTATTCCTGCGTGACTCATGGTTATGCAAAGTCATCGTAGGTAACGTGATACATTTGAAGGCATGTGGGAATTTTGGCTGGTAAGGTATTTTTCTTACGTCTTCCAATCACCCAGAAAACTGGAGCATTTGTACCTGGCCAGCTGCCTCCCGTGCGCCCCAAATGTGTTTTGTTTTTAGTAAAACTGTTAAAAGATTGAAAAAAAGAAGTCAGCTATTAATCGTGCGTATTTCTCTCTTGCCTTTTTTTCTATGCATTTTAAATAAGAATTAAAGACAATAATCTACTCTTTTGTACGTTGCTTTTTACATGTAACACTTTAACATAAAGGTTTTGGGTTTTTTTTTTAGTCCATAGTCCACATTACTTTTGATAGATGTATAAGATGATTGGCCGAGGAGACACACTGTGGTTTACTTACCTTTTCTACTATACTTGGGTGTTTAGATCGTCTCTAGTTTTTTATATTACAGATAAGTATCACAAGGAACATCTTCATTCATAAAATTTGATCTGATTTTCATATGTGTAATTAGTATTGATTTTTAGCAGCAGAATTACTGAATCAAGGGGCAGGAGTACTTTAATGCTCTTGATAATTACTGACAAATTATTTTCTGAAAGATTTTTAATGTAGTTTAAATTTATTCCTTGGACTAGGTGTTCTCTTGACTTTAACAAATTAAACACTCTTCATTTTTCTAGGCCTGCTTCTTTCAAAAACACTTCTCCGACTTCCCAGCACACTTAAATAGGATCATTCATAGTTCTCCAATGGTTGGGGATACCTTCTTCCCAAATTAATTTAATTTGGAAATTCAGTATATTATCCTGAGATAATAGCAGTTAGAGTTACTAGTTTCCTGAGTCCTCTATAACAAATTACCAAAAACCTAGTGGATTAAAACAGCTGAAATTTATTCTGAAAGTTCTGGAAGACGGAAGTCTGAAATCGGCGTCCCAGAGTTGGAGGTGTCAGCAGGGTTGTGCTCACCTTGGACGTCCTAGGAAAGAACTCGTTCCTGCCACCTGCAGCCCGTGGTGGCCGCTGACATCTGTGACTCCAGGACTGTGTCACCCCAACCTGTGCCTCCCTGGTCACGCCGCCTCTTCCTTTTCTGTGTGTGCAGTTTCGTTCTGCCATCCTCCCATAAGGACACTTGTGATGGCATTTAGGGCCTACTTGGATAATCCAGGATAATCCCCACCACAAAATCCTTAATCTAATCATATCTGCAAAGACCCTTTGTCTACATAAGATAATATTTACAAGTTTGAGGGATTGGGATCTGAGACTTTGGGGGCCACGAAGTTTGTTACAGAGATGAGCAAAGTACTTTGAATAACGCTTTGGATTTTTCTTTAAATCTTATATAGTGTTGAGAGCAAAATAACTGATAATATTGGGAAATGAAGTGGTTGAACATAATGTGACCTGTTAAATGTGGTATCTTTGTATTTCTTGCAATATGACTCAAGAAGAGTTGAATTTTTTTTTTTTTTGGTAATTGGTGTTTAGGAAATTTTTCATTAGAAGTGTGAAATTTCCTAATTCAAGTTCATGAAAAATGGAAAAAATTTATTGCAGTCACTGTCAAAGTTAAGCACGATATTAAAACTTTTCCTTTTGAAATGGTGATGTCTGTACTGGAATTGAATTGAGCATGTTTTCTCCCTGTAAATACTCTTGATGTCTACTAAGTTTCCCTGTTCACACACATATGGTACAGTTAGAGTTTCAGGTCTATATTTCTGACAATCTATACCAGGCACAGAGTTTGCTATTCAAATTACTACCGTAGAGTTCTAGAAAATAGCAGGTTGTCACTTCTAGAGTCCCAGCATGAGGGGAGCTCGGGGAAGGTGGAAGAAAAGGCAAGGGTTAGAAATAACCTGCCAGTTCTAATCTTTAGAACCTTTGCATAAACAAGATTGGAATGAAAACAGTGTCGGTTTTTTTTTTTTTTTTAAATTTGGAAACCTGTAACTTATCCAATCATAACATTCCGTGCTGAGTGCATGCACACTTTTAGAAAGACACCACAGTGTAAGGCACTGGGTCCCCAAATCTACTTCAGTACTGGCTTTGTACATAACTGGAATTTAAGACGTCAATTGGCTGGATGGTGTATTTTTATATTGCATCCAGTAAAATGGAAATAAAGGATAAAATAGCCGGCAAAAAGTAGTATAACAGTAATGAGTTTTTAGAACCTTTAACATGTTAATCATAATGTTAAGTCTTGTATTTATAAATGCAAAATTGTAAAGGTACAATTTATAAGTTTTCATACGTACAAATATGACTTCAGATATTTTCAGTGCTTAGTTTCAGCAAAGTATGATAGTATGATGGAAACGTGTTGAAACAAGGGCAGAGTTTTCAGAAAAGTTAACAGAAAAGCAGTTTAAAATAAACCCAATATCCTAAACCCGATTATTTTGTTCAAGAGTACATATGTCTGTGCTATTTGAGGCAGTAGTTGGAATAGCAAAGAAGCTGTAATATTTGAATAGTAAGAATACCAAGTAGTAAGTTTTTGATGACTCCCTAGGGGTATGGAAACAATTTTGTTATTTTGTTACGACAGATCTCGGGAACTCATATAACTTACAAAATAAGGTATGCTTCTAAGCATTTTCAAGATGTTCTCCTTGCCCACATCTGGAACTTTCACGACAGTTTACAAACAACAAAGCAATAGTTAAAGCAATCCTTAAAAATATGCCTCAACAATGTCAGACCTCCCATGACCCTCTCCTTTGCGCATCCGCATAGAAAGTAGACTGAGGTCCTGTAACACTGGACTGGGAGCCTGGGACCCCTGGGCAGAGGGACCAGTTAGGTAGTGGGTTGGAGTCCTCAGCTCACAGATTGAAACTCAAAGGGATATTCTCTCCTTCCTAGGCACGTTGGGTGTAGAAGAGATGTAACGTTTTTCAAACTAGGTGGTGTAACCCATTAATCGGATCATGACATCAGTGTGATGGGTATCACCTAGCAGTTACACAGGTTAAAATAAAATAGAAAATACTCTGTAAGGATACGCATTGTTTTGTGAAGGTTTTGTTTATATTCTGCAACATAACGTGAAATCTTCTAATAGCCTATTCTTAGATCTGTCTTCGTGGGAAAGGAGCGCCTGATATACCACTGGATGTTCCATTTCCGATCTTGGGAGAGGCCAAGAGCCCAGATGGCAGTTTGCTGCCCCTGGCAGGTACATGGGGTGGGAGCGCACAGAGAATAAATAACCTGAAGCTTTCAAGTGTACGTAACGTGACTGAGAGATTTCTCCCTATGTTCTTGACCAACTGTTCACTTGCCTGAAATCGTGGACTCCATCAACGCAAAATGTTGTCCATGATGTAGGAAGTAGAAACTAAAACAGCAATGAAAGACCACTTTAAACCCATCAAACTGGCAAAAATAATTAATATCTTGATAGCCCCAACATTGACTTGAATGTGGCAAAAGGGGAATTATTTTTCTTTAGTTTGGAAAGCAATGTGACGGTTCCTGGTAAAGTAGAAACCGTGTGTAGCCTAGTATGTTTCAGGCTCTGTGATAAATTCCAGTTGGTAGGTGATGGGTACAAAATGATACAATCTCTGCTGTCGTAGAGTTTACGTTTTAGTGCAGAATCATTCAGTTGAAGGTGACGATGGAAACGTGTATCTGTATTCAATATGGTAGCCACTAGCCACACGTAGTGAGTGCAGCTAAGGAATTGGATTCTTACTTTCTTTAATTTTAATTAAATAGCTCCATGTGGCTAATGGCTATCTTATTGGACAGTACAGGACAATGAAAAAGATACTGTTCAATCTTTATATTTAATCACACTAAAAACGTGAAATTTCAAGTCCGACAAGTGCTAGGAAGGAGGGTGTATATAAAATGATTTGAGCACCTGTGGAGGTTTATTTGACTAATACAGGCAGGCGGTTAAAAGCTTAAATTTGGGTGACAGAGATGAAGAGAAGGGGATACATTTGAAGGATAAACAGGGTTTAAAATATATGGGATCTGGCAGTCGTTTTAAAAAATGGAGTAGAGAGATAGGTGGTCTCAAAGGTGACTTCTCGATTTCATGTGAACTGAAGAGATGAGGCCCATTCCCTGAGACGAAGACGCTGAAACAGGGCCAGGTTTGCAGGTGAAGCACCTGAGTTTGGTTTTGTAATACTGGGTTGGAATATCCAGGCCTGAGACAGAGGAGGACAGGTTTGGATGGGACATAAACACCCAGTAATGGAAGCCATGGACAAGGATATGCGGCTCACTCTGAGCAGTGATCGAGTTGATTGGAGGACTGAGCACTGAGCCGAGGAACTCCAGTGCTTCACGGAGAGTGAGCATGCCTAGGAAGGAGAAGTCATCCAGATTCTGAGAGAGTTGCGGGATCCATGAACTTGAGGTTCCGATGGAGTCAAGGAATGGTCTCAGTCTCGGGATACGGTTGAATGAGTAGGCTGGGGGGAGAGAAGGGGGTGGTTTCTTTAGGATGTTTGAGTAAGTGAATTTGGGGATGAAACATTTGAGGGTGATGATATTCAGGATCTGATGATAGGAATGGGCAACCACAATAAAGTAGAGTAGGTAGTCCTGGGGATGAGGGGACTGTGAAGTCGTAGGGATTAATCACAGTGAAAACGTATTTAAGCCCATTTTGACTAAAAAGGCGTTAGAAAACTCTTATTTCCTATTATAATTGCAAGGTGTTAATATGTACTTCATAATGTATTTAAGTAGTGATACATCCTATGAAACTCATTTGTTGTGGTGCATGATAAAGCTAATGATCGCATACTACGTCTTGGCAAAGTTTTTGTCATTCGAAATTTGAAAGTTTGTTGTAGAAGGTCACTGAAAATCATTAAAGATGATTTCCCCCATTATTTAAAAAATGTATATGATCTCCTCAACCCTGGGGGGTACCAGTAAATAAAGTGCCTTGAATTTTGCACTTGCAGCTTTGAAAGTATTATAGATTAAATCACCTGTGCATGCTTTGAAATCTTTAAAACCGAGTATTTGATCACCCATCTTTCATTACCATTGATTTTCTAGCTGCCCTTACATTTTTTTCCTCCTTTTTATAATTAACTAAAACCACAACCTGGAAAGAACATGAGTTATTTGAATCTTGATCTGAAAAAGCCATTGAAGTTTTAATACCTGTTGGGAAATAGATAGTTATCAAAACTATTTTGAATCACTCTCTCTGAACCAATTCTCACCCCTCTTTTGACCCTTCTAGTTTGGGCCAAATTGTAAAATATGCTAAAATAGTTTTTAACATAATTTGAATGTAATTGTCCAATTTGACAAGTGTTACATCATCTTTCCTCTCTTTAAAAAATATTTTTGAGACATAATGAAGATACTAGTATAAAGAAATGATATCAATGAAAATAGCAATTTTCAGGTATGGTTTATTTGATTATCTCTAGTACTTCATAGTTGGTACTTGTCTGTTTATATGCACAATCACATTTGATCATCTTACCAGTAATTCCACAAGTAATGACAAAGGGTTTTTTCAAGGAAATTATTCTGGAATAAAAGTTCTTATTCTCTAATTTTGCTCAGACTTAAGTCTTGAGGCAATTCTATTGAAATTGCACAAATATACATAAATCATAGGGCATTAGTAAGAAATTTATTTTCATGAGTAGCCTCATTTTAAAGGACAGATGTAACAAGAGAGTAATTGTATTCCTTATTACTCACAAAGAAATGCAACTTCCACCTTTAATTGATTTAAATTTCCTCATGAGCTCACTCTGCTGAGTTTCCAGCTATTAAAAATATAATCTTGCCAGTTAGAAGTATTTTAGCCTCTTCTGGATTAAGCCAGTTTTCGTTAGCTAATTCTCTTTGGTGTAAATAACTAATCTTTTATTTTCTATTAAGCTTCCCATATTCTTCCGTAATAGGGCTGTTCCCCGGGAACTTACTTCTCTTTTGGCAGTGGGTCTGTTCAGTGTTCTCTCCATCATTGGGGGTTCTTTGGATTTTGGGAACCTGGTTCCATGTAAGTTTAGACATGCTTGCTGAGGGGTGCCTGGTTCCTTTTGGTCTTTTCAGTGATCATGTAGGTATGTACTCCTGAAGCCCATGATCCCAGCTGTTTACCTTTAGTTTTGAAGACTTCAAATAATGCATCCTGGACACCTGCCGCCCCATCAGCTCTCAGCGTGGCTACACCTCTCAGTGGAACCCACGGATGTCCTGAATCCCTTTTAAACCATGCGCAAGTCATGGATACCTAGACGCGCACTGCCTTAGGTCTGTCTAACTATAACCACCTTCTCCCAAAGCTGCGTTAATATTCCCTTGTCGTGTTGGATATGGATTTGAACCGATAGTTGGCCTTCTCCTAGGGAAATTGTTTTCGAACTTTTATGCCTAGGAAATGTAATAAGAAATACATTTAAAAATATAATCCAGCATGGCTGCTCTTGTACACACACCTAACAGAAACAAATACTTGCTGCTTGAAATACAACTTGATATTTTCTATATGACTCTAATAAATTAAAAAAAAAATGAATATTTTGGCAGAGACATCTAGAGACAGCTCATCAGCTCCCGCCTCCCCAGACCACCAAAGAGGCTCAGGCCAGATAGTAGGGTTTTGTGAGGTCGCTTAAATTCGAAGTTGCCTTCATCTGTCTTTCCTTCTCATACGTTCCCATGGGCAGGCCTGCCTTCTTCCTGCCTGTCGGAGCTTTCCTTTCTTGCATGGGCTGAGCTCTTTCTGTATTATGGGTAGACTCTCCGAGCCAGGCATCCAGCCCTTGATACCGGAATGAGGGACTACCAAGAAAAATAAGTTTTTTTTTTTTTTTTTTTAACATTTTCTAAAAGCGTTACTTCCAGACAATGAATTAGGAGATTCTCTGAGTTATTTTATTCTCCTCTGGAAAAAGCTGCTGAATAAAAGTGGAGACAGTGCTGTCATTTGCCTACCATATTCTTTATTCTTTGAAAGTAACAGCTTTTCACTTGTTTATGAATATTAATAATTCCCCTTTTAAACTCTGTATTGGATTATGGTGCCCCTGGTGGAAAAAGTATGTTTGTGCAAGTTTTCTCTGTCTGAGTTCATCATTTCCAAGAGATTGATTCTTCAAACACAGTTTTTATAAGAGATTTAAAAACAGATACGGTGGCTATTGGAAAAAAAAAAGAGGAAAAGCGATGTTAATTTTGCTTTCTTTGTTAGTTGCGTGGCCTTCTTTTAAATGCAAACTCCAAACAAAACAACCTTGTCAATGCACAAGGAGACCCCTCTTTATACAGAGCAGTTATCTCAACTTCTTTTACAAACATAAAATAGCACCGAGACTTTTTAAGGGTTTTATTGCTTTCTGATTATTTTTATTGAAACGCTTCTCGTCTCTTGTTAACTAACTGTATTAATTATACAGCCAGTGCCCAGTTTCTCAACCTTTTCCAGAAGAAGCCCCCCGGTTTCCATTAAAGAGTTTTACGGGGGCTCCCCCGCACGTCACTTCTCACACAGCCAGCAGCGCTGACTTTCCAGAAAGGTCTTTGAATGCGGTGCCAAGGCCTCCCACTAATTGTTTTATGGGCTCGGTGTGGGATCTGCATCCCCGACTGGGGAAGCCCTGCGTCGGAGGCCTTTGGGAGCGAGGGGTTGTCAAACACACGGAGAGCGAGCACTGGAAACGAGTCTGGTTAGCTGCAGCGTTGCCAGGGAGCACAAGCAGAACCACAAAACATGCCAGATGCCGACTGATTTTAAACAGTGACCCCCATTGCAGGGAAGACTCACTTCATCACCTTTTTGGGAGACATTCAAATCACAAATAGCCCCATGATTAATTTGGGTGCTCACTTCAAGGTTTGGCACTGGTAAATTATTGTTTTCCAAGTGGTTAAAAAATATACATATATATATAAAAATATTTTTGTGTGTTCTTTCAAGGAGACATAACTCATCATGGTTATCTGTGAACATTTAGTCTTGGAATAACGTGTTACAGTTGTGCGCTTAATTACCTGTTTCCTTCTGAGAAGGTTTAGGAAGTGTGTTTACCCCTCTTAACCATGAAATTGCATGTACCTACCGTTAAAAAAAAAAAAAGTCACTTTCCTAAACTTTAAAAAAGAATTGTAATGGTAGAATTGAAACTCCTATTCCTTCACCCAGGCCTTGACGTCTGTTTTTCTCAGCCTCAAGGAATCTGCTTGGCATTTCGAACCTGTCTTTCCTCTTGAGACCGAAACAGGAAATTTTCGAAGCCTTATATGACTTCAGAGAGTGCTGTTAGCTTGGTTCAAGTTGAAATGTGGGCAGAGTTATTGGAGCCATTCTTCAATAGGCCTAGAGTAGTAATGCTGTGTTCTGTAGGAAGGTAAGTACAACCTGTCTCCTTGTAGGGTTGTAGCTTTAAAACTAAATGATATATTGATACTTTTATGAATTTTGAAATATCTTTTTGGAAGTTGATGGAGGAGAAAAATAGAATTCTTTTGCAGTAACCTAAATATAATCATTTTTTAAAAAGAGTCTAATATTTCAAATAAATAATCTTGGATTAGCAAATCTTTATGAAAAAATATAACTCTCATTTTGTTAGCATGTTTCTTACATGTGTGTATAACGTGGATATTTCCTGCAGGGGAGATGTGTGTGTATAACATACCTATGTGGCATTCTCTTGTAAATACAATAGCAACGTGTAATGTATAAAGCAAACCACAAATACATTATAATGTGAAAAATTAGTATGATTTTGCAGACTACAGAAAGTCATTTCAATAGTCTGTTAATAATGTGTTTAATAGAACTATTATTTTTGTTCTTTAAAGTTGGTTGTAAGATTGCAAAATCCAAAGCAGAAAGGAACCCTCGATGGTTCTTGGTCACTGTGACTTCAAGAAACTTTTATCCCAATTATAATATATATTAGAATTAGCTATCATATATAAAGTAATTTTAGCTGGCATGCTATTTTGTGGAAAATCACTCCTTAAAGCCAGGTTTTATCTCTGAGTGGCCCCTCGATATGTCTTTATCTCGATTTAACGGTATGATCTATAAAACCGACCTTAATACTTTCTACTAAAGATAAATGTTGAGCTTCCTTTACAACATCTGTAAGCTTAAATCGATCATTGGTTATTCAAACTCCCAGTCTTTTAACCATTGTCAACATTTCCTCTCTAGGTTGTACTAGAATTTTCCCTCTATTTTGAGTTCTGAAGGGCCAGATTAGAGTGCTTGCCCCTGCTGTGTGCTGTCTCGAGGTTCATATATCCCAGTGGAACTCACATCCAAAATGCCATTTCATCAAGCCGTTTTCTTCTGTGGGTCTCTAAAATTCTACAGTCGTGCAACATATCATTGTATATAATTAAATCATATTTATGCAGCTTTTTCTCTTCCTTAGAGATTTTGCTTTATAATTGTTCTATTGAATGTCTTGTGCATTTTTAATGTACATAATGAAGTTCTTAAATGAAAACAAAATTGCAGCCTCAGGAATAGAATATATAATAGTGAATTAATTCTAGTTAATGTTATCAACTAACATATATTTAATATTTTCTTAGTTCTGGATACACTTTATACGTTTTTATTTCTTTTAATCCTTTAAAGGTACGTAATGTTCCTATTTGCAGATGAGAAAACCGAGTTCTAAGGGTGTTAAGTCACAGAGCAAGTAAGCAAGCAAAGTTGGGTATGCATGAAGCAGTCTTACGTACTCTGAAATTTCATGTTTATGAAGGGAAGTATTGAAATCGAAGGGCCTCCTTAGATACTCTGATTCACTTGTTGGCGACTGCTATCCGGTTCACAGAGACTGTGCTAGGTAATACTAACGTCAGAGGTACGATAATTGCCGAATGAATTCCAGTGTCCTGGGTTCAAGTTCTGACATTTCCACTCGGTAAAGGATTGAAACTTCTTGGACTTCAGTTTCTCAGATGAAATAATAATGAGGTCAGATTAACTATTTTTTTCACCCACAAAGCTTTTTATTCAAATGAATTTATTTCCAGTAGCTGTTTTTGTAGAGTAGATAGAATCTACTTGGAGACGGAATAGTAGGGGAAGGGAGTGGTTATAAAACCTTCTGTGCCAAGTTCGCCCTCACTCCTGGGTACAGTTTGAGATGTACCCGATTAGATGATCTTTTGGCTCAGAGGTAAGTTGGGTTCTAGATTTCTTTGTGATCTTCTGAAAGGTCCAGCTCATAGTTGGATGGGAAGAGGCCTTAAGATAATGTACAGCGTGGAGCTAAGTAACATGATGGCTAAACTACTCTTGAGGGGTAGTTTACCCTTGGCACTGGGTTGCTTTCAGTTATTATGGGATCCAGTTTGAGGATGTTCCATCTTTACCAGCCTGTGCTGTTTTGGGGACCATATTGTTCTCTTTCATTTTTGGGAGAAATCTCTGGCCCTTCTGAGAATGACTTTTTCCCTTCCCTGCTCTTAGGCATTTAAAACATTTACCTCATATAACTGTGTTACTCCTGTTTAGCAACTGTAGTTATTTTTCTTTACTTTTTCTGGGACAAACAACATAAAGTTGGAACTTAAGAATTACTGAAACCATTCTTTCAGCTGAACTATTTCCTCGTATATGTGATTTTTTTGCCCTTATGTTTCTAGGCAAAACTGACTCTTAAGTTGGAGAAAAATTATATTAATTACATTTTTTTGTACTATATTTTCCTTCCTCGACATTATAAAATTCAGAGCAGATGGAGAAGGTGTAAGAACCTATTTGGGAGACCTTAATTAGGAATAGGGGCACTTGGGGGGCGTTTTGCTTCTTTGGACAGTAAATACATTCATGTTTATTGAACCATCACGTCTCAAAACAAGGACTATGAAAACGGGCAGGGACAAAAGTCTCAGATACAGCATCAGAACGTGTCCCAGAATTGCTTGGTTGGGGGGGGACTTTTTGGCTCCCTCCCCAACATTCTGTTCGACTTCACTCCTGCTCACAGTCCATGCTTTCCTTCTGAGTGTCCACGAATTTTCAGGAAAGCTGACTTCACCTCCTGCATGCAGCTCAGATCAACACAATCAGTGTACCTCACGCATTTGGCTCTAGTGATGTGCGCGAGGGGTGGGCATGTGACCTAAGCCAGTTTACAAAGTGAATTACAGAACTTCGGTTGAGCGTTTTGCAAAACCGGTGCTCTTTCTTGCTTTGCTGCATGTGAACAAGGGGAGTATTTAGCCTCAGGGATTATTGGCCACTGCCGCGTTGCAATTATGAGCTGGAGTGGTATAATGGAAAAATGAAAAGGAACTGGGTCCTTGGTTATTTCATTGAACCACGGAATCAAGCCTTACCTGAAGTTCATGCTATTTAACTCTTCAGTTATGGGAGCCCATAAATCTGCTTTATGTTTAAGTTAATGTGAATAATTCATGGCCACTGAATGAATTTCGCTACATCAAAGCCTTTTTGGTATTTTTGCCTGGATTTCCTAATTCAGTTGACTTTCCTAGAAGTAAGATCTTCTGCCTGTTTAGACCTCCGTTTTCTCAACTATTAAACGAAGAGTTCCTACTGTGCTATACAAAATATCCGTTGGATCATGCTTTTCCCCTCTGCTTCCAAGAACTGGAAAATTGTTAGATCAGAAATTTGTCCACCTTGCTCTTCCTGTTTAGAAAAACCTACCCAGCTGCCACCCAGACTCCAGCGTGTTATTAGAAATGTGAATTCCTCCCACATCAACGGCATAAATGTCATACCATTTTAGTCAACTTCACAGTCTAAGACTATCGCTCTCCTTTTTTCACCCCAGAAATAAAATTTTTTAAAGATGCAAATTTTGAAAGATACGGACATAGGCGTGATGAAGAGCAGTCGTTTTCCCATTAGTTTATGATTCTGAAACAATACATACAACTATCGGGAAGAATGAATGATGCCAAAGAAAAGTAGTCTGTCTTGATGTAAGTCAGTGCATGTTACTATCGTTTTTCATAGTCACATACTGGCTTCCTAACCTTAGCTGGCCGTATCCTAAATGTTGTCAGTAACGATGAACTATATTTGCAAATAGTTTCAGAGATCAGCCACTGTTAGAAAAACAGCTCAGAACAGATGCCTTAAAAATTCTAAGTCTGCGACAGATTCTCATGTAAACAAAAGCACGGAAGTGCCTTGAAATTTGGACGTGGTACTGGGGAGATTTTAATGAAAATTTGGATGTTTATTAGGACTTAGACCATCTATTCAGAAAGATAAGGCAAAGAACCAAGTAGATTTTTTCAAGCCGAATGAGTGGTAATGGTGGTGCGGTGTTTGTGGAAAATAACTTCTGTTGGTTTGGGCTGGGTGGTGATAGTCAGCGACCAGGGCTTAATAAGAATTGAGTGAATGGTAATTTGCAGCGAAGATTACCTGCAAGACACAAAGTTCTTTTTTCTCCCTCCCTCCCTCCTTTCCTTCCCTTCTTTGAAAATGACAGCGTTTGATATATGTCACTCGATGATGATTGACTGGGCAATACCATGTATGAAAAGTAGGTGTGCTCTTCCCGATTGCCCTGCAGGATATTTCATGCTTTTTCTTCCCAATAGATGTTTCACAGGTTTTGCAAATTTTGTATCATACTCTTCTTGGTCTTATCCGTAAATAAATATTATATGATCACATGTAGGCCTAAGGTAGCTCTAATTTTTCTGTTACGCTTGATAGCCAGACTTCTGTGAAGCATTTGCCTTCATTCTGAAGTATTATTTAAATGAAAGATGTTTAAATTTTACAATTTTAATTTAAGGCCAACCACAATATTAGCCCAGAGGAGTTTGCCCTGGAGTTCAGATGCATCTGCCATTTTGAACGGATGCTCCAGGGACCTGTCTTATTTTATTTCTTTCAAGAACACCTTGTTAAATTTGCTGATCATGTCCAAAGTCAGCAATGCATGCTGAGTTTCATGAGTTATTTGGCTATACATTAGTTTGCATTTTTTAAAGGTGTCACTGTTTTCACTGACTCTTGTAGTGTTATAATGATTTATAAGGGTGTGCTTGTGTGGGTGCGTATGTGTGTGTAAATGGCTACCTTTGCTTTTTTGTGTTTTAAAGAAATAGTTAAAAATAATACCTTTGAATGTTCATAGGTGAAAATCTAGTAGATAACATTTAGAAAACAGATGTGTAATTTAAAACGTCTCATTTTATTTTAGAATGTAATAAGAGGGTTTTGTTTTCCTTTGGCAGAATAATAGGAGTTACTTTTTAAGAGATATCTCCTTTCTCAAAATTGACCTAATATTTACTTTCTTTGTTTGAAAGTTATTTGTGTATAATCTGTTCATGTAAAATTCTTACGTTTCCCTGACAACAGCTGGTGAACTCAGATGATCTGGATACAACTAGTGCAGGTCACAGGCTTGGTGCACAAGAAAGGAGCAATAAAAGCTCTTATGGACACACCAGTTTGTTCATTCTTTGAGGGTTCCTGATAGATTGATTCGGCTCTAATCCTTGCACCAACATACTAATATTTTCAATTAAATTTAGCAAATACTGACGGTGTTACTATAACATGATCATCAGGCTCCTCTAGATGAGAAACAGTTGTGGCGCATTTCCTCTCCTCATGGAGCCAATGGATTACTAATGGCATTAGGCAAAAGCAAAAATAAACAATATTCAAGACATAACATAGAAACGATACAAGGCACAGGCGTTCTGCGAGGACTCCCAAAAGGGCAGGGTGGGGAAAAATAAAATCTTCATGGAGGAATTGACGTGGGAGATTATTGTTGAAACATCAAGTAGACTTTTTGTCAGACGAGATGGGGGAAAAGGGAGACAGGCAGAAATGGCTTTAGTAAAGTTAGGTCAGAAACAGAGAAATGGCAGAGAAATGAAGTTCCTGAAGAGCAAGGCTGAAATAGTTGTGCATGAAGAAAACTGCCATGTCATGGGTCTTAAATGCCACGCCATTCTGCCCTGCCTAGTGATGCCACCTGACTTGCCACGGAGATGAGAACCACTCAAGGCTGAAAAGCAGTCACTTGGAACCGGGCTTCATGGAGTGCGGTTGGGACTGTGCTTAGTGGGAACTGGAACGCGTTCAGAAATTGCACAGGTAGGGATAGCAAAGGGCCTAAATAACCGCATCATGGCGGAGGTAATGGAAAGAGCCCAATGCCTGGCGCGTTGAGTGTGTGGAATCCACTGTATTTGGCAGCTGATTGGATATGCAGGACAATGACCCCAAAGCTTTAGGCTGAACATCTCTGGAATGTTGGTTATGTTTGCGAACAGAAATTGGGAAGTCAGAAGAAGGAGCTGTTAATGGAGAGAAAATGTAGGGATTTGGTAAAAATGGACCGTAAAAGTGCTTTATTCCCCATTGCTCCAGCAGGCAAAAGTCTCACCTCATGTTTAAATCTGAGTGTGTGTGTGTGTGTGTGTGTTTTAATAATAGTATCCGCAGATCTTTCTAATGGGTATGTGAAGTTTTTTAATACATTTCTTAGAGATAAGAGTTGTATGCAGAAACCGATATTATTGTACATGAAGGCAAACCAGTTACAGTTTAATCTTGATAAACTAAAAATAGTTTAAAGAGTTGAGATCTCATCGTAATTTCTGACCGATTATCTTGAGACGACATTGCGTGGGTCCAGCTCCTGGGTTATCTTGCAAATGAGGTCAAAGGTCTGAGTTTTTTTTCTAGAAGTCCTATAGTAAGATAAGAGAAAAATATTGTTTGGCTAGATGCTAACATAAATGAACAGATGACAGACACTGCTGGCTTTTTGCCTGAGTTGTTAAAACATGTTTAGGAAGACATGTAAAATATGCTCCTTACTTTTGCTCTTTGCTCTTTGGTTTTTCTCGAATGTTTTTACCTATTTAGATCTTTTTAACCACTCTTATGTGCCAGTGTTCTCTACGCATGATAACATCCAATTCTTTAATTCTTACAAGCTCCTAGCTGTACCTCATTGAAATGTTTAATGCGTGATACAGGGAGAGAGATGAACTCATAATAAATGTATCTTGTACTGAAGTTAATATTTAATAATAAAATCAACTGAACAATGAATCGGGATAACTTCACTGAGTCACACATGTCATACAAAATCTATGGTATAATCTATTTTGATGTTAAATTTTATAAGTTTTATATGTAAGACATATTTTCCAAATGTTTTAGATAGGAAAAAATTGATTTTACTATTCCCATAAGATTCATTTAAAAGAACAAATGATTTGTGACACAACCCTATGGCTAGTTTTCGTAACACATACACTTAAAACCAAGCGAAGCCAATGCCTCCCAGCAATTCCTTAAATTGTGGAACATGAAACTTGGCTAAGATGATGGTTTAAGAGATTCCCGAATGCTTTAATCCAGTAACCGTCCCCAGAGCCCTTCTCTTACTTTCCATTGAGACTTCAACTGTAGTCAAAGCCACTATTAAACATTTGCTTGGCGTTGCTTTGGGCGATTGTGGCGTATCTTAAAAACTTAAACAGGGTGACCCGCTTAGGATCAGTTGGAACATCTCGTATGTGCCAGGAGATACGCAAACCACTTTCTCCATGTTCTCACATCGCATTTGTCCTCATAACTCCTGTATCACTTCTGTTATCGTCTCTGCCCAAACTCTTTGCAAAGGTCATGCATTCCTTTTATTTGCAAGATCTAAAGGCCTATTTGAAGTCCCTTTGCTGTATTTCAGGATCAGTTATCTGCACTCTCCTGACTCCCTTTCGTTGCTGCTGCATTTTCTTTGAGGGTTTCTCCACTTCCTCTGCCTCCCTTTTTGCAGCCGTTGGTGCTTTCGGGAGCTCAGCGTGAGCTTTCTTCTCTGGGCCCTCTCATTCTGCGCGCTTTCCTAACGTGGTTTATCAGCACTAGATGCCAGTGGTGCTCATCTCTTGTAGCCCACAGCAGGTCTTTCTCTCACGCACCAGATCTTTGTGTCCTGTGATTCTGCACATCTCCATCTGGAATGTCAACAGAGGCGTCACAGGTGACGCATTCCACACTCTGTTTTCCCTTCTCCCACCAGATTGGCTTCTCCTCTCGTGTTCCCTACTCGGTAAACTTCACCATTGTTCTCCCCGTTGCCAAAACCAGAAACCTGGGAATTGTCCACGATTCCTCGGCTGCTCTCTGTCTCCTCAACTCAGCGTTGAAGTCCTGCGTGTTCTGTCTTCTGGATACTTGTCAGGAATGCCTACCGCGCTCTATTCTAAATCCAGGCTCTGTAGGACTCCATCATTTCTCACCTGAATTACTGTAACTGTCTCTTAATTGGTCTCCCTGCAACCAGTTTTGCTCCTTCTAGGCTCTCTTTTTAACAGAGTGATGTTTCCAAAACGCATTCTTGAGTGGTTGCTCAGAATAAACTGACAAGTCTTGAGCATAACGCATGAGACTCTTGACCGTATGGTATTGCTTGATGTTTAGCATAGGGCTAATTGGTATACAACAGGTATGTTGAATGAATTAATGAGTAACCAGACTAGGATCAATAAAACCTACATCCTGCTCTCAAAGAACCACTGCTTACTGAGAAGTTTTACATGTGACAATTAAAAATAAGCTTAAAAAAACCATCAAAAAAACAATCACAGTATAGTGTGGTGTGAGCTGTTGAAACTCATGTTTTCAAGAAGGAAGTGATTGAATGCTAATATGTCAAGGGACTGTCTCTTGGATGCATGTTATAGAAATATATGGAAATTTTCATGGTGAGCAACCATGTTTCTTTAAAAGGAGGCCTTATAGTGACACTTAAGATATTCAGAGTACTTTTTACTGACTCTTTAAAACTTTCCCCCGTCTTTTGGTTTGTCAGTTTTATGAGGACTCAAAAAAAAAAAAATAGGCAGAATGTATTAAATTTCTGGACATCTCTTTGGCCGGCTAAGGGGCAGGAGGACCATTGCTGATTTTTCTTTTCCTTTCTGTAACTAGTACAGCAGTTTCTATTATGCTTTGTAACTAACTCATTTATGGCTATTAATAATTCTTTAAAAATTTATTTTTTAAAATAGTTTTTCTCTCTTTAAAACAATCTAGGGAGACACATGCATTTTTAAGAACTCGGACCTATTACTTTTATGAGCCTGCATATTTTAAAATGCTATTGGGACCTAATCTTTCTCATAATAATGGAGCAAAATACTGTTGAAAAAAACCAGCGACTCCTTCTGGCTGTTACAGTTACAAATGTTACACACACGTGTCATGGACTTTTACGTTACCGGAAGAGTCAACACTGCGTATTAACTGACTGCAAGGACGGGGTCTGTTTAATTGGTCTTCAGATCGTGTCCCTCAGGGCTGTAGAATTTCGGGGACATCTGCTGAGCTTTGTGGAGAGACTGAGGAGTAGGTGGGCAGCTGTCCGGCTCTGCAGGTCGTCTCGAATCTTTCGCTCTGTACTCAGATCAGCCACTTTTGTCTGTTACCTATTAGAGTTTTTGGTTTTGTTTTTCTTCTTTTTTTAAAATATCATTTTGGGGGAAAATACTTTGAAAGCGATTAGTTTGCTTGATGCAAGTATCGAAGGAGACTACTTCTTTGACAATGGAGAAACCCCATGAAAATAGAGAAAGTGTATAGCGTTTCTTTCTCTAACAACTCTTTTCTCCTGTCACCCCCGGTGACATCCTCAGAGACAATGGAGGAGGGCTTATGTTTAAAAGTGCTCGCAAGCAGAGTGTCCTGTGTCATCTGTTTTTCATCAGGGACGTTGAGTCACCGCGTGGTGTTGCCACTGTCCGGGCCGTGGAACCCGGGAACCAGGGCCTGACTCGGTTTGGGGGGAGTTCGAGGTGGAAATTTGGGGGACAGTGAGAAGCAGAGTTTAATGCTTCTTGAGAGCAAGAGGCAGCGGTGATGATTTTGCCAGCATCATGGTGTTCGGTACTAAGGACTTTCATGCCAGGACGCTGAAGAGTCAGGTCAGAGTTTTATAGATTTTGGCCAAAGGTTGTTCCAAATGAAAGGTAAATATTTAAAGGTGCTGACCGTTGCCCTAACTTTTTCTTTCATTCTTTTGGTCCCTTCTCTCTCTTGCCCCAAATAGGGTTATCCCAGTGCAAAATGCAAATCGCTACCGTAGTAACCACACAAACAGAGCACACAGGAATGCCATGTGCTTTGATTTCGTGACCAGAGAAGGAAAGCTGCATGTGGGGACATTTCTAGGTGATGTAGGTACAGAAAAGTGTCTGTCACAGAGAGACTGCAGTGGACTTTTCCCAAAAAGTAATTTGGATCTTAAGAAGGAGATGTAACTATTCTTTTTTTTTTTTTTTTTTTTAAATCTAGGGAGTAACTTCATTTGAAACACTTTTTAAAAAGTTGGCAGTGTTGATTCAAAATGCTATTTAAGAAAACGTTCAAAATGACATTTTTTGGAGAAACCATAACTGTCAATTTGAAGGATGGGATTCTCTTCAGCAGAGCTTGTAAAAATATCCACTGCCATATGTGGAACAGGTTCAGGGCAGTTTGTCATAAATAAATGAGTTTGTCAAATATATACACATACATACCCCTTTTTTTGGCCTCAGAGGAAAAATTCCAGAGCCATAGATAAAGAAAGGCTGGCATTTTTACAACACATCTCACAGATAAGTAGACTACATAGTAATGTACATATTCATAAGAAACAGTAATTTGAGAACAGGGATTAATTATACCTGGTGGAAAGGTAATATTGGAGATTATCAAGAGTTGCTGGCCTCGGTTAGGGCTGGGGGGGTCTTAGTAAGTGTTGAATGAGGCTGTCACTCAGAAGGGTCTGACTTATCCATTAGTCTGTCGAAGCTTACAGAAGGAGTGTTATCTTCAATAATGATGACTTCACTTGGCTCAACTTTTACAGTAGCTACAGTAGCTTGATTTCTAATTATAAAAGCAATATATGTTCATAGTAAGAGTTGTGTTTCATTCTACTACCCAAAGATAACCACTGCGAACACTGAGGTGACTCTTTTTTTGTTTCTATGAATGTGTATATTATATATAAAAGATGCATACAATACATTTTTATATAATATGCATATTAAAATTGGAATCAAGCTATGCATGTGGTTGTAAACTGCATTTTTATTTCATTCATTTAACAATTCTTCATTGCATGCCTGCAATAATATAGGGATTTTATATTCTATTAAATTGTTCCTTGAAAGCGTGGCACCTAAGGACTTCTTAATATTCTGTTATAATTTATATAACTGTTTCCTTATTGTCGAACATTTCCATTGCTTTAGGTTTTTGCTATTACAAATAATATTAGATCATTATCTTTTGACCCTCCTAGTTCTTTTCCATTTCAATATTTCTGATTATTTCCTGAAGAAAAATTCTAGGACATATAACTACTTTTTAATAATTCTTAATTTAATAGCACTGAGTTTGGGGAAAATTAGACACATTTAAGATTTTATAGAGCCCAAACAATAGGATAGTCAGGAGAAAAAGTAAAATACAGTCACTGCAATTGCAGCACGCTGGGTGGATTTTAAATGGCGTAAAGTTTAATGCCACTTTAGTGAAGGTGCCTCAGAGTTCTAACCGTGTTATTGCCCAATAAGTAACAGATATTTGTTATGACAGATAGCATCATTGTAAACAGTGTTGTTCTTTATCTCGTTGCTCATTTCTCATTACTATTCTCAAAGATACCTGAGACAAATCTCAACACCCGATTCTTACGTTTAAAACAGCTTTTCGAGCTTAATCCCTTGCACCCTTCTGGGTCAGTGATGCTGTAAAAACATTTCACTGTACCATGACCTCACTGAACAAAAGACAAGAAAAAAATTTAAGAGAAAAGAAAATTCCTATGCAGTTTATAGGCCTTCTGTTGTATGATAATCAACAAACTTTGCTTTTACTGAATTTTGAACCATGGATGGTTTGTGGTTCTTTTAAATGCATCTGCAGTGGGTAATTGCTATAAAGTAAAAGATAACTGATAGTCTCTCTTCTCTGTCTCTTTGTGTCTCTGTGTGTGCGCGCGTGCGTCTGTTTTTTCAAATATACGATTTGGTTCATTTCAGTCATTTGTAGCATCCCCAAATATTTAGTCAAGTGTTTAATCTTCCCATGGAATGCTTCAGAGATTCGTCCTATGAAATCATTGGTTTCTCTTCAGTGCTAAGTCATGGCAAATTATCATCTTCCTTAGGTTGATTTTGTTGAGTGTTAAATGCTGTTTAAATTTCCCTTAGATATGAAGCCATTTATTTTTCTCCTAATCACTTAGAATAGCAAGAACTAATCAACTGGCGTTTTTCTCCTTTTTATGTATACACCAGTCTACCCTGACTCGTGTGCATGTTTCTGCCTTTAGGTCAGTGGGAACTTTTCCCAGCCATGTTTTCTTTTTCCCTTCATTCCTAATTCCTCTTAGGAACAAATGGCAGCACAGTTAAGCGTTAGAAACTTGTTGCTGAAGGCGCGAACCTAAACATCAGTGCCAGGATACGACTGAGACTTAATAGACTAATTAATTTGTCTACTGCACCCCCGGCCTGGGAATTGCATACAATGGGCTATACTTATGGAATCGAGTCTGGGATCCAAAGTAGAGAAAATGCAACTTTTGTGTTCTCTATATGGCAACATGCAATTAATTCTGGTTCTTTAGAAAATACGTTTTGGAAAGTGGAACTTTATTCGATCATGTTTTTGAAAGTTTGATACTGTAAGATCGTGTGTGCCTTTTTGTTCCAGTTTTCTTGTCTTGTTTGGTGCTACTATAAAATGTAAAACCCTCATATTATTTGATCCGAATACGAATACGCTGCTGACCTCCAGAGGAGCCCAATTAAATGCAGTACTACAGTTTCTGTGTTATCTATTCTAAACAGTATGTTTTCCTAACAGCCGCAGTAACTCTTAGAAAAAAATATGAACTCAAAGCTTGAATGACATTTTGAAAATTGTTTGCATTATGAACTTCTGACTATGGAACTCATATTTCTTTCAGCAGGAAGATTAATTTTGTTTCCTCTTATATTGCTTTTCTCGTGTCTCCATTTTAGAGGCAGTTTAAATATGCTTCAAGGACAGTTTAACATTTGACTGCCTCTGAATTCATGGCACTGGATAGAAACTATATTGAATAAATCCGTTCCTATTAGCCTGCCAATTTATAGGATGTATATCTCTCTGGATCTTGTGAACTCATAGAGGTACCAAATGAACTCTTCCCTGTTAGGATTTTATTTAGAACAAAGTTTTAAGATTTTGGTAATCTGTGGAATTGGAAGCATTCATTAGACCACGAATGGTGTTTTGTGCATCTTTTGGACACCGTTGTAGGAACTGTCGATGAAGGGGTCAACAAGACTGGTGTTCCCAGCTCAGCTGGGGCTTGCATGTCATTAGCGGAAGTCACACACGAAGTAAACACACAGAGTGATAGCGTAAGACGGGGTTGACTGTCTGCAAACATTGAAACAGAGTAAAAGGAGAGAGAGTGACATGTGTGTACTAGATGCTATATTAGGCCAAGTATTTAGAGCAGGGTGGTGATCATAGAGCCGAGATCTATGCAGTGAGGTGGTGGCCTTTGGGTAGATGCTGGTACCATTCAGTTATTGGCAGACACTGTATCCGAAGGAACAGGCAAGATTTTATATACGTCTCAATACAGGCACAATGTCTGGGACATAGATACTCAGAGAATGTCAGGATGAACAACATAAATAAATCCGGGCATATGATTTAAGGGAAATAATGCTTGACCTTTCTGAAGTTATGTTCTCTCTAGTTCTGGAGGGAAAGGTTTGGGTTCTGTATGCATTTTTGTTGTTGTTGTTAAAATTTAATATGAGCCTCCCATTAGATTTTTCCCCTGTAGTTATGTATTATCTTTTTTATTTTATAGGTTTCAAAGTGGTCAAGAGAGTGGATATACCCGACGTGGTTGCGCCTCGTGTAAACCATCACGTGGGAAAAGAGAGCTTTTGCTGCAGCGTTTGGTACTAACAACATCGGCAGCACGTTTATCTGGTTGGTGTCCGAATCAGGTCAAATTTGCCACGATGCTACTGCTCATAGAAATTGTCATAAGTCACTGATGTTAAGGGAAGTTCATAAAATGATTTTGTGTGTCAAGGTATACTGAGGCAATTTGCTGTATGTCTGGCCGGGTCACATGAAAGTTAGTTCGGGTGTGAAAGCAGTGATTTGAATTCGGGGGTGGAGACAAAAAAGGGGAAGCAAGTCCGATGGCATCGAGGCCAAACAAAGAGAGTGACTATGGACTTCACTTCCGCCTTCAGGTGAATCTGTCGTACCCATTTTCAGAAGAAAGCCTAGTGGACAGGTGCGTTTGCAGCCTCTTTACTTTGACAGGTTTTTTGGGGGGAGGGGGATTATAGAGTTGGGGGGTGAAGAGATGGAATCCCGTTATCTCCGAACACTTCGTGTTGGGAAGACATTCCAAGGTCAGTAGATAGAGGAGGGGTCTCCAGTTTAGGCTTCAACATATTAATCGTGACCTGTTTCTTCTTGTTCATGCATTGAGAACTACAGTGTTAAAGATAGAAAAAGATACTTAATTTATTCCCAAACTCAGAATGGATTTGCCTTTCAGTACAGATTCATGTTAACTGTTGATGTGCTCCGAGACCTTTGCTTGGCTCTGTTTTCTTCTCGTTCTTCTCGAGTACGTCTGCTTGCTTATCCATTCATGATTGTGTTTCTTTGCACTTGCTGTTCTCTCTTTCTCGAATGCCATTCCTACCTCTTCTCTTGTTTACTTGACTTGTTTTTATCCTTCACGGTTCCTTCATTAAAGGAAATACATCTTTCTGTGTGGTATCTTCCCTGGCAAAGTTAGGCACTTCCTCTTAATCCTACCACGATGCCTTGACTACATCTCCATTTTAATTCTCAATACACACCTTAAAACGTTCGTTTACACGGCTCTCTCCCAGTGCTCGATAAACCCTTAATGGACAGATGCCACCTTCTGTTTTTTGCTTAATCCCCAGCCCTCTGTGCACTAACTGGTAGGGATGTAATTGTCATATGTCGAATGAGTAAACCGATCCTTGCTCTGTGTGTTTAGCACCATGCTATTTATAGTCAAAGAAGAATTATAAGAATATGGTTTAGTTCCTTTTCTCCTTAAGGTCGTGATTTTGTTTGATGAACAAGACTTAAACACCTGCCATAATTGGGGATCACAGACATGTCATAGTATACAAATGAATTATTTGTATTTGAAAGTTTACATATATATATGTATACACACGTACATATATGCAAACATACACACTGTGGATGGGGAAGGGTAGTTATCAGAAGGACCTCATAAACCAGGTAAGAGTTTAGATGGGGCAGAGAGGGAGCCGAGATGGGAAGTCACACCATGGTCTGAGGCGTGAGCAGAATGGTGGCTATGGAGTTGATGAGTCCTGCCGTGCATGTTTTGCCCATCTTATTTTCAGTAAATTTTAGATATATAGGCTTACTGTAAAAAGTAAATGTTGATCATTTTAATTTATAACATGCCAAAAATTAAATTGGAGACAGTAGAACATTGAGCGGAAGTTGAGGTGGGGTACTGGCTGTGTGTTGGAAAGAGGCGAATCCATCTACAGTGAAATCTGGGCTAAATGATGACGTTCGAAATGCAAATGGCAGATCAGAAGTGGAATGGTTGACAGAAGAGTCTTACGTGACAGTTAGGGACGACCTCTCTTGGGCCGAGTTCTAGACGATAGTTGTGAACAATAGTTACTGAGCTCAGAGATGCTCTGGCTAGAACTTAGCCTCACGGAGAAAATGAAGAGAAAGCCAGAAGTAAAAACAAACAGAAAGCCAGATCCATCGGGTTTTTTGAGAGCAGTGAGAAAGGGTCTAAACTGAGTCAAGCATGGCCGGATGTTGGAAGCGGAGCCATCTTCCTGGGAAGTTAAAAAGGAGGAACCGTGGGCGTGTGTAGACGGTTCACAAACCGAGTAATTAAGTCAGTCTGCAATTCTGAAATCTGTAGCCACGACGTACAACAATAAATTGCTCACTTGCCTTTCAATTCCCCGGGTGCATTCTGCTGATTCAGTCTGGGATACATAAGGCAGAGCGAAAATTTAGGGAACTCATAGCCCTGTTGTTCCTCTGGGGTCCTGAGATCTCTAGTTGTCTTCTCTCTACTTTTCATAGTCGTCTTGTGTGTGTTTTGTACATGATATCCCAGGGTTTTAGCTGTACCAGCAGGACAAATAGGAAGAAGTGCTTGCACTCCATTTCGGTCCAGAGTCACTTAGATTTTTTTAAAGTTTCTATTTGGTCCTTGGATTCTGTCGTTAGAGCCTGTTGCATTGATAACTTTTCAGAGGCCGGGAAATAGAGGCCTCAACATTGCTTTGGATTCTGAGACACCACAGAAAATAACTGCAATGATAGCTTACGTTTTACCAAGTCTTTTTCAAGAGCACATTATAATTTCCACGATGCCTTATTTCTGCAGCTGCCCTATGTGGGGTGGAAACTAGGGCAAAGAGAGATGGGCAGGTTTTGTCTAAAATCCCAGATATTCTGGTTCCATAATCTGAACTCTGAATCTTTGTGTCTCTTCTACCATTTGACAAATTTGTTTGGAGGGCTCTGACATCCTAAACGGTAATCACCGACTTTCAACAGATCATTAAGGAAACTGATGATGGAACCAGACGCTTAAATTGGTATATTCTTAAGGAAATCATGTATATGATTAAAAACAAACTATAACTACTAATTTAATTTCCCCCACCTTTCTTCTTTGTTTTAGAATTAATTTTAAAGCTTCCAGAGTTACGGAGTAGCACAAAACTATGAGTTAAAGCAAGGGTAGTAACTCTAAACTCTTCAATATAAATTTAATGATTCTTGACAATGTGGTCTGAGATGTTATTAGTTTTTCATGAAATCTTAAAGACTACAATTTGAGAGTCAGCTTGAGGGTCCATTGTGTTTGCATATTTGGAAATTTTCCTAGACCACTGTCATCAAGTGATTTTGTCAAGTTTGTAAAATTCATAAACTTTGTTAAAGTCGGGTCCAAAGCAAACTGGTAACTAAGTAACTTTCGGCGACTCGCTGTGGCTTTCTTGTTTTCTCTTAAATCCTTTATAGAAACAATCAGGTAGAAGTGATATGTGACTAACACAATTTAGTAACAGGTAGCGAAAAACCTCATGTCTTATTTTACAGTTTTTAGGAATAGTGATTATATTTTCTGATTTTCATGATTTGATTAGAACTTTCTCCAGGTATTATCTAGGAAGATGTCCTTTTTTTGGTTTGATACATTTTTGAAGCCACAACCATTTTAGGACACCTTTGCCACAGTTGAAGGAAGTCAGCACTCATGAAATTATTTGCAAACTCCAACAGTATTTTGTTCACCGCGGTCAGTACTTCAACTTGAGCTGTTTGCTTTGAATCCGATAGCATCACAAATTAATCTGATACGACTCTCCTCGCTTTTTGTTTTTATCTAGCAACTAGGCCAGCAACAATAATGCATTTAGGTATTACTGTTATTTTGTAAAAAATCAAACATTTGTGGAATAGCAAAATAAGAATTGTTAGAATACAGTTAGATGTTGGGTCTAGTTAATCATTTTTTCATCTGACTTCTTATAAATTGAGGCTTTTTCAGTATTGCCTATGGGATTTTCACCATGTCACAGTCCTTGGAGATAAAAATTTCTGTAGTCTTGCCAGAGCTTACAGTCCTTAAAGATTTCCTTTTTTTGTATCTTTATCATAGTTGTTGAACATGTGAAGAAATAGTGTTTACTGAATCGTATAATATGTATAGTCTGTGTTCATTTGAGACCGTTGGATTGCTGATTGAAACTTAGATTGTTACTCAATTCAACATTCCTTTGTCCTATCACCAGCTATGTACCAAGGCCACCTTAAGCGCACTGGATTTGTTCTTCTCCTTTATGCTGAATTGAATATATGACCAAGCTCTATGCTTTCTCCCTCTTTTGGTCTCCAGAATTCACACCTAAAGCTCACGCTCACTTTCACAATCCTCTTAAAGCCTTTCATGCTTAAACGACTGGGTTTTGGCACAGACCTTTAGCTGATTTCCTTGCTTTTGGTTTTTCCAACCCCTGGTAGAAAAGTTCTGAATTTTGAGGTACAGGATAGTAGGTACATTGTAAGGATGCAGTAAATGCTTGTCGATTAGTTAGAAATGAGTTCTCAGAGGTAGAAGGTCAGATACTTCACTTGGATGTTGGGAATTTTAATGATGAAGCCGTATTTTATTTTTCCTATTTGGTGAAAAAGCCTGTAAAATTCAGATAGTTTCTTTCTCCATGTGTCTTCTACATTTTAGTTGTAAAACCCTCCTCTTGACTCTCCTGTAAAAGAAAAAAAGTGCTAGTTACTTACTTTCAGTAAACATTTAGTAACTGAAAATGTAAAGTTAAAATTAATATTTTCTTTATATTTTTCTTTTTTGTTTGCGAAACACATTTAGACATTGAAAAGATAAAATTTTCGAAAAGTTAGTTGGTGTGGGTAAACAAAAGAAAAATTGGCATATTTTTTATAGGACTTTTTCACTTATAAGTGGGATTTTTGAATTGGTAATGATTCATTTTTCTGGGCTTATTTTCAGTGGGTTGCCCTGTGTTGTCAAAAAGAAAAATGAAATGCCAAACCCAATTTAATTCTAATTTGTTGCTTTTTCATCATTCTTTCAATGAACTTAAAAGTGTTGATGCTGAAAAGTATGCAGTGAAAGTCGTGTGAACATTCCCTTGCTTCTGTTGTTTTGTGTCTCAAACATCACTCATCCATTTCCAACAGGTGTTCTGCCAGCTGTGCCCAGACATTTCAAATGATGTGGAATCCGTCTGCCACGTACCTCGTATCGTGGCTATTCACTGTAAAAGGAGTTCTCTGGTTACATAGTTCTTTGGCACAGACAAGAGACTGAAAGACAGAGAGTGAGTCTAATTTGAGGTTTACCTGCATGTAGTAAGGAAGGAAGAAGTGGAAGGGCTAAGATTATTTTGTGGATAACACTGGTACTGATAAATGGATTTTTCCTTTAATCTCGCATATTTTGGTACGTATATTAATGTCGTGGCAAGAAAGAATTTGAATGGAGTCAGAATAATTTTATTTTCACAGCTGTGTGAAGATGCAACAAAAGTTTGAATTGTCAAATTTTAGAGCGATGTGGTCTATTAAAATGGAAGAAAAGATCTCTTATACTTTTTATCCCTTTGTTGAAGAAGTAAACAGCATGTGATGTCTTTTCTATCTGTCAAATTATCTGGGTAGTGACCATAAATGACTGGGAACATGTAGGACATTTTACAAACCTGTCACACTTTTGTCAAGATGATAAAACGAACTTCTGGATATTTATATCTTTCATGCTACTGAGATTAAACTATTCTCTTGCTTATTATTAATCAACCAAATAAACAAATCTGAATAGGCAGTAAATTAAACAAAGCCATTTCCCATGCTGATAAGTAGGGTTTGCCTTCGGCTATAAATAATCATGTTTGAAACATCTCGTTTTCAAACTGTGGTTGTATATAACGGATACCATGTTTAAATGTCATCTTATAGCCGATATTAAATTTAACTATTGCCGTCACTTTGTGACATGTCACTGTTGAACTTAATTCTGGCCTCATAGTACAACTCCAAACACGAACAGATGTGAAGAAACATTGCCTTAGAGTGGTAGACATAGGATAGAGGATGTTCGTGCAGATAAATGTGGGCGTCTTTGCAACATTGCAAATATGTTTGCATTTTGTGGGCAGAGTAAAACCGATCAGGAGCTAGGGAACTGTCACACGCTTTCTCCACCCGTGTCTGATGCTGTGTCGTAGAGTTGCTGTTCATGGCAGTGATCCTACAGCACCGCCATAGCCTCGGTCATCTGGCTTCCACTATTAAATTTTGACCTTCCCCTCTAAGTAGAAAATTAGAACAACCAGACCTCTTCATTCTGAGACTATCCCAGTATGTGCAGTGTAGTCTAGTGGTGCAAAGAGCTGGCCCTGGAATGAGTAGGCTTGGATGTGAAGTCTTTCTCTTCTACTGTGTTCCCGACACTGGGTAAGCTACTTACCATATCCGTTCCTCCGTGTCTTCAGCTCTAAATGAGGATAATAAGAGTACGTACTACATAGGTTCGTTTGAAGGTTAAATGAATTAATATGTGTACTCTCCTTAGGACAGTGCTCTGTACCAAGCAAGAAAGGCTTAATGGTCATCCCATACCTGATGACCGTGGGTTGAGAAATACTACTGCGGAAAAGTGGGACATCATATAGCGTTGTTTCTCATGCTCTTCGTTTCAAAGTTAAGGAAATGGGATGCTGCAAATAATTGTTTCAAGATTACACATCTAATTAGTGACAGATTTAGGCCTTTTCCAGTGTTCTAAATCTGTTCTGATTTTATCTCAAGAGCATTCCAGTAATTTTAATGGTTAAAATTTACGTCATTTTCAAAATTTCTCTTTTCTTTAATTTGGAATTTAAGATAGTTAAAATGCTGCAGATGAATATACAGGATCTGAAAATTCTAAACCCAGAATGCTCCAAAATCCAAAACTTTTTCAGTGCCGACGTGGTGCTGCAAGTGAAAAATTCCACACGTTAAGTACTTAACACAAACTGTTTCGTGCACAAAATTATTAAAAATATTGCATAGAAATTACCTTCAGACTATGTGTAAAAGGTGTGTATGAAACAAATGAATTTTGTGTTTAGACTTTGGTCCCATCCCCAAGATATCTCATTATGTATATGCAAATATTCCAAAATCTGGAAAATTCCAAAATCTGAAACACATCTGGTCCCAAGCATTTCGGATAAGGAGATATACAACCTATAGTAGAAAATATTTAATATTTATACGTTTCAAGTCACTTAAAAAATTCGTCACTTGGAAAATGGTTTGCACATTTTGTTATATTCAACGATTTAGAATAATAGTAAAATGAGGAAAGCAGACTCCTACATCTGCTTCTGATCCAGGGCGAAACTACTTAACATTCTGTGCCTTAATAAGTGTTAGCAATTTTTAAATACATAGGTATAAGATCTTAAAATTACTAATGCATTATTGCTTTGCATTTCTTTGAAGACCATGACTCATCATGTTCACTGGAGATATATATGATAAAGAGAAATTATTTGTTTACATTACCTCGTAGAGTCTTGCATCAAGGGTCGAATGATTTACATGTGATTTTTGCAAAGCTCTGTGGTTCACAATAGAGTTATTATACAATGAGATGATGATGATTGTAATTTTTGGGTAGTTCCAGTGGTAAGTGAAGCCACTAAAAGCAGAATTAGACTGGAGGCGGTGGTTCACGCCTGCAATCCTAGCATTTTGGGAAGCCAAGGCAAGAGGATCACTTGAGGCCTAGGAGTTCCAGACTAGCCTGGGCAATAGTGAGAACCCCATTTCCACAAAAAATAATAATAATAAAAAAAATTAGCCAGGCACGGTGGTGTGCACCTATAGTCCCAGCTACTTGGGAGGCTGAGATAGGAGGATCACTTGAGCCCAGGAAGTTTGAGGTTGTGGTGAGTTATGATGATGCCACTGCATTCTAGCCTGGGCAATAGAGTAAGACCCTGTCTCAAGTAAATAAATAAAATAAAAGAATTATAGAGAGGACCTAATTACCTGCCCTCAGTGATTTTTTTATTTTTTATTTTAATGAACTTATTGCCTTAGTGTAACACTACCATGATGTTTATGGTGCAACCTGTATACCTACGTTGACTGGAGAGATTGAATGGCTTGACTGTCTGGGTCACGTAATAGATTCCAGCCTTTTTCCGTGACATCACTGTTATAACAGACTTCTCTGAGAATATGAACAGCAGCTGTGCACTTCTGTGAGTTTTACGTTATGAACCCTAACAACATTTTCAGTTCTGTACACGTGATAGGGCAGCCTGCTTCTTAACACATGAAGCCAAACTCTGAGCTGCGAAACCGTTAACAGATCTAGTAATGACATGGGCCCCACGTATGGAGCATTTCATGACACAGGGGAGCACAGGGGTGGCAGCCATTTAGCACGTGGGCTAAAAGGTTTTTCTTTACGTCTTGTTCAGCATAACTTCACAAAACGGATACGGAATTGCAGTTTGTGTCAGTAGACATGGTGTATCTTAAATTGAATTTTATTTTGAAACGTTGACCAAGTTTTCCAGCATGATGTTCCATCTTTCATCCTCTAAATAGAAAAGTAGGAATCATCGGTCCTTGGAGATTAAAAAATAAAAATGTTTATCCTTACCGTAAAGGAAATAATCTAATATGATGGGGAAAAAAAACTCTTTGTTCAATATCCGTGGATTATTTGGAGGAAAAGAGGTATATCTACTTCTAATCTGCATAATAATAAAGAAAAAATAAAACATTTTAACAGAGAAATTTATTTAACTATTATTATAGGCATACCTGAAAAGATTTTTACATACTTTGTTTATCTCATCACTTTTTTTCTTGAATAATAATTACTACTGTGATTTGCAGTATAAACCATATACCTTCATGTGTCTGTTTGATGAAAAAATAGCTAAGTAATAACTTTGAAGTAATGGCTTTTCCTGGGTTATTTCAGATTCTGCAAAGTATTTTGAACAGAAAGATCAATATTTCTGAGATAGGAAAATTTTTAGAAGAATGTTTTTATAATTCCCTATTCTAAATCTAAACTTTGGAATAGCAATGATCTCACAAATATTCATGTATGGTCCTTGTTAAAAGTAGTGAGTACTGCTGTGTAATTTAACGAGTAATATTTGAGTTATCTCTTATGAATCTTTTGGCAGTGAACTCTTAATTTTTTAGATTATTGTCCCTACTTTTTTTTGAATGGGAATTTGTTGCTGCTTGTTTGGCAGCATTCAAGAATGTGAAATGTTCCTTTGCTTTCTTTTTTAGATTTCCCTTAAAAATGAAAGGAAAACCGTGGCTTTTTAAAATATCAAATCTTGAACTTGTCAAGGAATGGAAATTCTAAGCTTTTATCAATGTTATCATTGTTTTCATGTATCACTTAATTTGGAGTGAGGATTTCATGGGTGAGACATCTAATACAGTCATCACAGAGGAAAAAATTGTTCTGGGGAAAATGTCTTATAATACAATCTATAGAAGACACTGGATCAAATTTGAAATAAGCTTATATAGAATTGATTTTTCTGTGGTAAGAATTGAACCTATGGTACCGATTGCTAAGAAGAGCCTAAAATTATGATTCCAGTTTTATAATTTTTACCTTCAGTCACTAGACTTGTTCAATAAAGCAAAAAAGCCAATATTAGTTACACATTCTGTTCCATTTCAGATGCTATACTTTGAGATAAAATTCCTAGTTTATGCCGTGATAGTCAAAAGGGAAAATTCAGAGAAATGAATTGACGTTAGCAGAAAAGATGCAAGGTCATGATCTCTGTGTTTTTATAATTAAATGTACATTGATTACTGTCACTCAGAAATGAGAGATTTAATGGTTTGTATGCTGACTAAATCTGGCAAAAATTCCAAACACAGCCATTCAGTGGTTCCCTTGTTAACAAGTGATGTTTTTCAGTGAAGAAAGTTTCGTCTATAGCCATTAGATTGGCTTAACTTCGTTCACATGTGCTTATCTTGTAGTGAAGGTAGCTAGAAACTGGAAAAAGTGAAAGATTTAGGAATATCAGCATGGAATAGCCTGTCTTAAAAAATAGTGACAATTCTTCCCCGATGCCTGCCCCTTTGAGTGACTTTAGTTCATGCGTATTAATTTTATCTTTAGATCATAAGGTCCTCAAGGGCTGGGGCATTTCTTGTACCTCCCTGCGATTGGGAGCAGAGTAGGTGTTGAATGCAAATGTGTTAATTGAAGTAAAGTGTTTGCAATCAGGATTTTCAAATCAAGTCTCATCCCTTTGTGTGAGAGGACCTGCTGGACAAGTGTCCAGTGATGGCGTTATGTGTTTTATGTATTGTCTGGCCTGTCTTAGCTCCTTCGGCACCAGTCTGTCTTGCAGTTTCACTCCGTTCTTGTAAAGAATCCTCCTGCACCCTGTTCCAGCTCTGATCGTTCCTGGCCTTAGTCCAACCATACCACGCTCATCCTAACGGGCTTTACTTCTTCAAATATCACAGATTCCGATCATAGTACTGCTACTGCTACCGCTAGCTACAGTTGACCCGTGGCCATCATGTGTGAACTACTTTACATATGCTAATGCATTTAATTCCCACAGTCCTGTGAGGCAGGTATTTTACATACAGGGACAAGTAACATTCCAGTGGTGGAGATAAGACGTTCACCCAGGACTTCCTGACTGCAAACCTCTGCCCTTAACCTCTTGCCGTCATCACCTGTTTCTCCATCGTTCCAGGTATTTGCATCTCTCTAACTTTGGGTCTGTGCCTACAGTTCAAACTCTCCTGAAGCGCCTTTGTCCAGACGAGGTGATAAATACCACCAGAATCACTCTGAAAGGTCCCAGATGATCAAACGTGTTGAGAAACAGGAAGAAAAGCTGAAATGAGGAATAGAGGAGAAAAAGTATGGTTATGCTAGAGAGAAAGCAACGTAGCATTCACAGTTCTCCAGGTCTACGACCAGGAAGTCTTAGGTTTCCAAGCCAAATAAATCAAAGTCAAGCATAAAACTAGTATTCGTGCCTGAACCAAAGTAGGGCTTTTGAGGTGTCTAATCTTCCTCAGTTAGGTAGATGCTAAAAACGAAGAAAAAGGAGAAAGCAAGGAGCATAAAGAAGGGTGAGGCATGGTAGTTCCTGTCTTTGAGCAGCTCAGATCCTTTTTTTTTTTTTTTTTTTGAGTTCAAAGGTCCGTGTCATCTGAGGTCCTTCTTATTTAACTATACAACCTCGGACAACTTCTGTCACTCTCTGAGCTCAAACTCCATCTGTAGATTGGAGATTATAATTCCAGAATTCAGGCTGCACAACAGAATGTCCTGAGTTCCTTCCCTTTTTTTTTTCGGGTTTTAAATTACGCGTGTCTAGGTGTCAGCCTAGATGTGCTAAGTCATGGTCTTCGCCTGGACTTGCGCAGGGACAGGGAGATGAGACACAGGGAGGCTGGGACACGTGCCTTGCTGCGGAACATGGGCACTGCTTTCTAGCCTTAGTGGAAATTGTCAAGCCCTGTCCTCCGACCGCAGGGACAGAAGGTAGGCAAGAGGACATGCCACCAACCGGGTCATTTCACATATCTGTCTCTGTTTTCTGAAATGCATAAATTAACTAATTTGTCAATAAATTATATCCCGAAAAAGAATCAAAGGTGAAGCCAGTGAAGAGACTAGCCTTTCCGTTCACGGATGGATTCCTAGTTCTAATTCGTCTGCAAATGGAAAGTCATTCGTTCTTTTGGTTCATTCCGTAACGTTAATTGTGTGTCCACCAGGGGCTAGATACAAATATCTTACTTCCTTCGGGAAAATAATTTAACCTCGTTGGGCTGCTGCCTAGGTGTGGAATCATCGAAACAGGTTATTTTGAATCAGGCGAGGAAGAACAGCTACCTTAGGGCCTTTCAATGGATAGAAAAGAAATATGTGTTAATTATCACTACTTCTCATTTACACATTCCTCTGAGTTATTAGCATGTAAAGTCCACTTTAATTGTTTAAAAAAATCACGGTCATATTAACTTTTTAAAAGAAGAATATTTGGTTTTTTTATGAAGTACAGAAGAATGTGCCACAAGCTGCTTTAATATCACTTCTGCAGGGTTTTTTATTATTATTTTTTGGTCTCCGATTCTTGCTGTGTGTGTTTGGAATAGGCTGCATTTCTTTTCCAGAGGTCTTATGAGGAACAAACAAGTCTCATTCAGACTTTGATTTTTGGTATTTGCCATTACATTCCTTTCTTCATTGCTGTTAAAATTTTAGTCGGGATTCCCTTGATGGAACATACTTTTATAATAAAGTAGAGGCATCCGAAGCTGGTTCAGCTTTTACTAGCAGGCAATGGAGACAGAGTACTTGCCATGGGCTTTTGGTTAATTTCCTTTTATAAGAGCCAGGAGATCACCAGGGTGAGCTCACTCACTCGGATTTGTGTAATTGTTACTGGATGGATTAATACTTAGAGGTTAGGAGACAACGTGGTTTAGAGGGAAGAAAAACACTTTTGGATATGGAATCATGTCTCCAAGAGGCTTACAAATTGCTATACCTTCACCAAATTTCTTACATAAATTTCTTAATTAGGACTCAGTTCTCTCATCTGTAGATGGATGGATGGATTAATTCCTATTTGATGGAGGATAAAATGACCTCAGAGATGAGTGTCTGACTTAGTATTGAGCCTTAATAAATGTTATTTTCCTCAAAGAAAACGTAACATCCATAAATATAACATCCATAAATATGACATTCATAGATGTTATTTTCCAACCTCTGTATAGAAGCATGAATGAGCATGTCACATATACATTTCATGAAGCCAAAAAAAGTTTCTGCATGTTACATATTCTTCATTGATTCTTTTTTCCTAGTAATTTGAAGGGAATTTAGTTCAAATGGAAGCATACTAAATACAGTGGATTATATTTTACTTTGTAATTCATCTTTCTCATGTTTTTTCTGAATGTTACTCCAGGAATTTATAGTGTTTCCAATGTAAAATGCAAATCCGAAAATGAAGCCACATAGTGTAAAATAGATTCCAAGGGAGCTAGAAAACTATACTATAGTCTCCTCCTTTATTCCATTTTCCTTGCTTTCTCATTATCCTAGGCAGAACATTTGTATTTTTAAGGAATTTTCTATTTCCAGAATTCTTTTCCATCCATTAATGAATTTGATCTTGTAGCAGACAGTTCTTTTTTAAGCCCTTCCGCAGTGATTCTGACCCCATCCTTTCCCTCTCTTCCTCCAAAGAGTTGTTCTTCTCTTTGTTTCTCTTTATTTTTCTTTTTTCCTTGAGAAGGAGGAACCACTTCTCTTTATGGTTTGTCCTTACATTATTGCCAGATTCATCTCTTTGAAACTGTTTTGTGTACCGCGTTTTTCAAGAACATCTATGGCTCTTGCTCTCGCCCAGAGAATGGGGTTCAGATGGGAGATGAGCTGAGTGTCATCATCCTCTCTCATTATTCTCTTTCTGATCTCACTGAGATCGTCTTGATCAGACCAAGGGCTGATTTACTCCTTGGATCCCAAAACAAACCTTGCTCACTACCATGCCGTGGCTTTGCGGATTCCTTTGTCTAAAACATTCTCAGCCTTTACTTTCTGCCATATATTAATATTTCATGGCTGAGTGAAAAGAGCGAGACTGTATTTCAGATCGTTGACTATACAAGCTCCGCAGCTTTGACTAAATTATTTTGTTTTGTTTTTTAATAGAGACCGGGTCTTGCCCTTGCTCAGGCTGGTCTCGAAGTCCTGAGCTCAAGCAATCCTGCGCCTTCAACCTCCCAGTGTGCTGGAATTATAGGCGTGAGCCACCATGCCCGGCCCAAATTATTAAATTTCCTGTCTAAACAATGCAGATCATTACGGCTGCCACGTACGGCTGCTCAGATTGTGCACTGCACATACGGTAATCTATGGGTTACCATATGTGGAGTGCACAGCCACCGTTGCAGAACCGTTAAGAGAATTACATGAGCCCGTAAAGAGGCTAATTGAACAAAGTAATAAAGAATAGGGACTTGGGAGCCCAAGTTCCTGGGATTATAACTCAGTCCTTCTACTTGTTGTATGATCTTGGGCGAGTTATTTAAACTTTCTGTGCCTCATTTTCCTTATCTTTAAAATGGAGACAACAGCGTCTATCTCAAAGGGATATTATGAAGATGGAATGTGTTCAAATTTATAAAGCACTCAGAACAGGCCCCAGCATGTACTGAAAACCCAATATATGCTAGCTGTTTTTCTTGCTATATGAAAATTATTTAGTATGGTGATCAATGCTCTTTTAATTGCAGTTTTTACTATTATCATGATAGGAGACTTACCCTTCACATCCACGGTCCTTCCTCATCAGGTCTTTCCTAACCCCCTTATACTTTAATTATCTTTTCTTCTTTAGAATTCTGTAGCACAGAAATTATGGTAGGTATGTGATTTAGCTTAGAATTTACGTTGCTTATTAGAATGCATATTTCTGTCGCTCTAGTTAAACTGGAAGATACCTGAGGCTAGGACCATGATAACCTAGCTTCACAGTCTTCTTACTTTGAGCTCCTTCTGATTAGCCTAGGATGAGTATTAGTTGAAGATTATCCAGTTTCCGCCTTCTGCTCTAAGTGGAGTTGCTCTCTCGGGGGCTTGAGGCTTGACCCCTGGAAAAGACAGCAGAAGGTGTGTACTCACGATCTCTGCTCATAAGGATTTTAGAATCCATTGGATTGTTTAAACTCAACATCCACAACAATTAAAAATTGAAAATGCAATTAAATTCTAGGATATATGGTCAGACTAACAAAGCGGTAGTCGTTTGGAAGAGACTGGTGCCTGTAAGAGCTGAGTTAGAAGAGACTTGGAGTCGTATGTGAACAGATAAAGGTAGACTGGGCCTTCAGACACTACTGATAATGTTAACGCTTACGTTGATACCGATAGCCAATGCTAATACATCCTAAGAGCAAACACCAACAGGTGCGTGCCGTGGTAGGCACTGTTCCTCATGCTCTACATGTATTATCACATTTAATTACTGCAATGAATCTCGGAAGCAGTGACTACTCTTATCCCCACTGTACAAATGAGGAATCCCATGTTGCCAGTAGCTTTTATTTCGTTGTGATCCTGATTGCAGGTTTTTACTTATTTCCTAAGTTCACAATAAAACAAAAGCCTTTATAATTCCTCAATATCCAACATTTTGAAATTATATTCCATTATATTTTCTAACCAGTCATGCCTTGTCATTTTTCATTTTTTCTCCTTTTATATTTACAGACTAGTTTTTAGAGAGTTTTAGGTTCACATGTTCATTTTTTTAACAAAAGGTTTTATGATAACCCCCTCCACATACAGACATAATATAATTATCAGCAGTAACACAAAAACATAAAAGGCTTTCATGTTTTGGAATGTGGGATGGTTTATTTTGACCTTCTTTTGTAATTGAGGTCAGCACACCAGATTTTTAATGGTTTCTTATTTGTGTGATGAAAAACAACTGCTAAAGCTCATCTCCAGAGAGGAAAAAGAACAGAGTATGGAGTTTGCAAAATATTTATGATGGTGGAGTTCTGTATTTAATTTCTGGCTGTTTGGGCGACAGTAACAGACCAGAGTTGGCTTTTTAACAACTTCGATAGACTTAGCATGCTCCTGTCAAATTTTATAATATAAATTGTGGATCATTGGCAAAACCCATCAGTTGTATTTTTGGCTGCCCTTTGGTGGAAATACACTTTGATTTTTATTATGTTGTTTAAAGGAAAAAATAATTTAAAATCTATCATTTTTTTTTTTACTCTTCAAAGAGGCTGTCTCGGTTTCAGTGTGATTTGTCTGTAATCACATCTTTCGTGTATTCCCTGTGACATAAAAGAAAATCACTTAGTTTCTAATAGAAATAGAAACTATGCCAGGGGTAGCTAAAGATGAACATAGCTTTTATTATGATAAAAGTTGATAAAATAGTCTTTTAAATTGTGGATTACTATATTGATACAGACAGCATTCACTGATGGCTGTTGGTTTATTCATTTGCCGAAATACCGAATAATCAATAGGGTAACGGTTGGGAGTCCTCTAATTGGGGCCATACTTCTTGCAGGTATTTACCTATCTTTCTTTCTTCTCATTCACAGATCTCGCTGTGGATTAGTGTTAACAATCCTGTGTTTGAGCAGGGCAGTGAAACCCAATGCCTCACCTAGGAGGCCTGCCTTCCATGGCGGTATATGAGGTGTGACTATAAAGCGCGAGACTGGTTTCCACTTTATGGACACACTGTGTACACAGGGTCTGCCTCCTGTTTGGTGGTTTTTTCCTCCTGTGCATGTGGGAGAATGTGTGTAAGAGTTCTTTATGGCGCTTCCTTTTTGTGTTTTTTTTTTTTTCTTACAAGACGTTTGGGTGTTTAAAATGAGCTCTAGTACTTGTCCCGCTGAGTTTCCTATCTCATTTGCTCTTTTTGATGCTTTTTTTGCACTTTTGCTCTCCATTGTCCGCCCTGAAAATTTAGGTGAGAAACATCTTTCTTGGACTGGCCTATCGTTCTGATGTTCCATTAGCTCATCACAAGGGTGCCCGATAGATGATCTTGTGATCATTCGTTTTTAACTTAAGTCTAGGAGGTATTGTATAACTTGAGTTAGTGAATTAAGGTATTTCATTAACTCTAAGATGTAAGACACATTCTGGTTTGCCTATGGTTATGATAAATGTTACCGATTGTAAGATGTTTCTTTTTCAAAGATGTTAAAATATTTTAAAAAGATGCAGAATTTTGCATCAGTAAAATATAGTAACTTGAAAAAAAAATTTTTTTTTTAGAGACAGAGTCTCACTCTGTTTCCTGGGCTAGAGTGCAGTGGCATCATCATAGCTCACTGTAATTTCAAACTGCTGGGCTCAAGCGATCCTCCTGCCTCAGCCTTCCAAGTAGCTATGATTACAAGCACATGCTATCACACCTGGCTAATTTTTAAAAATATTTTGTAGAGACAGGGTCTTGCTGTGTTGCCTAGGCTGGTCTTGAACTCCTGGACTCGAGTAATTCTCCCACCTTGGCCTCTAAAACTGCTGGAATTATAGTGTGAGCCACGGTTCCTAGTCTACTTATGTTTGATATGAAACAAGAAGCATAATATAGATGGAACCACGATAGACCATGTGTCAAACTACAGCCTTTGAGCATTTCCAAAATCAGCTCTTTTAAATAGGCCATTATTCATTTTGGAACCTGATATGGATCCTGCATGTGTTTTTAAAAATACACGGAATAAAAGAAAACAAAAAAAATTTTTAATTCTCAATCCATCAGTCCATCATCCATTAGCATTCTACTGAAAAAGCAGTACTAGTAATAATAGTTTTCTGTTTGGATCATTCACATATGGTCTGTATAACATGGTGGTTAATATGATGATCTTTAGAAGAAAGCAGACTTAGGCTCTAGCACGTTTGTGTAAAACCTTGAGCAAATTACTTCATTTCCTTCCATTTTTTCAGATAACAAGCATACCTTCCACACAGAGCTGTGCTGAGGGATAGATTACGGATGCAAATAAGGCAGTTTACGTGCTGTTTTGGCATATGGCAGGTATATTGGTTTGTGGTTTGCTAGGGCTACCATGTAAAATACTGCAAACTGGTGACTGAAACAACAGACATGGATTTTCTCACGATTCTGGAGGCCAGAAATCCAAGGTCAAGGTGTCGGCAGGGTTGGGTTCTCCTGGACCTCTTTCCTGGGCTTGCAGGTGGCTCCCTTCACCTCTCTCCACGTGGTCGTCTCTCTGTGAGTGTGTCTCTTGACGTCTCTCTCCCTGGGTGTCCAAATCTCCTTTTATGCAAACACCAGTCATATTGGATTAGGGTGTACCCTAACAGCCTCATTTTAACTTAATTACCTCTTTTAAGGCCCTTTCTCCAAATACGGTCATATGCTGAGGTTCTTGGGGCTTCATCATATGAATTTTGGGGAACACAATTCAGCCCATAACAACAGGTTCAGAGTGTTAGTTATTATCCACAAATGTTCATTGTTTATTATAAGGATGCTCTGGTAGTGTCTGATGTCAAAATGAGTAGCGTGGGTACCACAGGTCTCTATATTCTGAAATAAGAGGACCTGGCTCAGGCTGGAGTGGTCAGGAAAGCGTGTAAAAAACATGAGGATTTTATCCGGGTGATGAGGATGATAGTGTGAGTTTAAGCAAAATGATTACAGGTTAGGATTTACAAACATGTTTAAGATCTTGAGTTTGGAATGAGCGTGGTATGGTTGGAAACGTGAGAAAGCTGATCTGGCTAGAAAAGAGCTTCAATTCTGGAAGTCTCCGAGAGGTTAGGTGCCTATAGGATGAAGGTGACCAGATTTTAGAGTCACTTGAAAGCCAGGCTGAGGTGTCTCAACTCTGTGTTCCTGGTGATGAGGAGCTCATAATAAAGATTATGGAACCGGACAGTGTCATGAAAAGAATTTTAGGAAGTTCATAAATGTTTTTTAATTTTACAAATTTCTGTATATTTTTAATATAAAAAGTAAGCACACATTCGCACATTATTCATATAGTTAAAATAAATACCTTTTTCAAAGCATTTGAATTGATTTTGTTAGTGATCTGTGATTATGGTAAGGTGGGTGAGGCCTTAGCAGTCTCACAAGGCATGTGCGACACCCCGAGTCAATGTGTCCCGGTGATTTCCTCCTGCCTTGCCCTGTCTGTGACAAACACCGTGAGATCTGAGGACCTTTCCCGGAGCCGGTCAAGATGGACTCGTTGGGAATCCGTGAGAGTCAGAAAGCATTTTGCAGAGACTCCTCAGAGTTGAATGTTGCTTTGGGTTGTTAAAATATTTCTTACTTCTCACATTTCTTTTAAATATTTTTACCATTATTATTGTCTGAGCCACATTGGCTATCTTTGTAAGGACAGCATTCTTTCTTGAAATGTAATATAAAATTTCATTACAAAATATGTAGTTGGGTTCCATTTCATAAAGTTAATTTACTTCACAGAGCTTTGGAAATTCTTGGGCCAGTGGAGTTTTTGATCTTTGATTAAAATGTCAGGTAATAAAAATACTTTGTGAGTTGAGAGATATCGGAAATAAAATCTAGAGTAGAGAGTATGACTGTAGTTGCAACGTGGAAAGTTTTGCGCATTATTTATTATTTTTGAAATCCCCTAAAAGTGAAAAAAATGAAAAGGTCAATGGTGAGAGAGGGAGATAATTTAGAAATTAATTTTCAAAGATTTAAATCTTAATTGAATTGACTGCATGTTTTTAGTGTTTGAAATAAAAGCATAAAAGCTTTTGAAATATTGTTTAAATTGAGTGTGTCAACACATTGAATTATTGTATGATCCTAATGACCAACCTCTTTTAACTCGTTAGACCTGTGTAAAGATGCTAAATTTTTACCTCTTTTTGCTAATATGAAGGGCCAACAACTTAACAAATCTTTGCGTAAGGTAGCTTTGATCATAAGTCATCTTTTAAGGAAAGTCAAAGTATATCTCAATAAAAGGAAATATATCTGTATTACCAGTTTTAACTGAAACACTCCTCTTTGTAGCTGTAGTACTAAGACTTGTTGACCATAGGCATTATTTCACAGCATAAATCTCCTGTATACTAGACTCTTTGAGCGATCTTTGTCTTTGGACATTGTTTTTCCTACTCTTATGTGAATGAACCATTTTCAGAGATAACCCAGAGACAGTACGGTCGGTTTCTCATATAGCCGCTTGTTTTTGGAATAGGTGATAGTAATGTTAGAACATAACAGAAGAGAGAAAATATTTGGCATTCTGAGGGAAATTAGGTCTAAGGGTCTGCTTTAATTTGAAAAACAAAAGCTCTACTGTTTCTAGCCAGAAAACCAAATATCTTGGAGTTAAACATGGAAAATGTTTATAGTGTTGTATAGTTTTATTACTACAGACAGAAGGAAAACAGTTTACTGAGTAGCTTTCAGCCAATAAGAAATTTTATACAGGCCAGCAACCAGGAGGTGTACGAAAAATATTTTTTGGTTTAGGGAAAATGAATGACAAAAGTTCAAGAAACTGAGCCACTCACTTTGCGACAAGTGTGATCCTCTTTGCCTGTGATAGGGCTGTAGACAGCTAGCTAGGCAGAAAGGTTTTGTGAGTTACAGATTTGTCCTTAAAGTGAGGGGACATGTCCTTTTTCTATACTTCTTTCCTGCTGGCCGGAATGCTAATTTGATGTCTGCAACTCAAGTTGATAACCTGAACCAAGTGCTAGAAGTCGCAGGTTAAGGATGGTGGAAGAATGGTGTAGACGGATCCTGAGTCTGTTAGAATTGCGGAATTGTCACACCAGACCTGTTACCTTTGGATTTTGTTGAGAACGAGAGAGAACTAAACTTTTGTCCTGCGCTGCTATTTTAGGTTTCGTTTCACTCCTAGCCGAACACACTAGTGAGCGACCCACTCGCCCACCTCAGCCGTACCTGGTCGAGGAGGCAGTAGACCGAGGTCTATGGGCCACATCCCACCCACCGTTTGTCATATGCACGGAAAGTCTTGCTGGAATGCAGCCACGCTCATTGCTGACAGGTCCTCTGTGGCTGGCAGCGCTATAGTCACAGAGTTGAGTCGCTTTGTCGGAGACCACGTGGCCTGCAGAGCCCAAAACGGTTACGATCTGGTCTTTTATAGAAAAATCTGCTGATCCCTGAATCTGTCTTCGAAAATGTCTCTTTTATTTTCCCTTTTTTTTTTCCTGTACTCATGTTGATCCCTCACCAGGGAAAATATTTTTTCCTTATATCTAAACTACTTCAGATACCTTGCTATCAAAGCTTCCTTAAATCATTTGTAAGACCGTCGCGTATCTGTTTGATCAGATAGCCTCTAACGGGGTAAGCTTTCCTAAGCGACAGTTCACAGTGTGTCTCTCTGTGATCAGAACCTTCCAGTGACTTTCTCTTTTCTACAGCATATAAAGTCACAAAATCTTTGCCTGCCTTTTATGATTCTCTGTATCCTTGCCCTCCTTTGGCATGGCAACGTTATTCCCTATTCGTTTATTAATTAGTTTATTTAACATACTTTTTAAATGCCAACATGTGCTTGGAAACCAAAGACGAATCCACGGTTCGAGTTACCTTTTGTTTGTGCAATCGCAGCAGCGTCTGATGGGTCTCTTTGCCACGGGTCTTCCCTATTGCAATCTGCCTTGCACGCTGCTTTTGGAAGGAGTTTTCTGGGGTGTTCTGATTACGTCGCACCCCTGTTCTCAGCCTGCAGTATCGCCGTGTCCTCTCCATGGGGAGGCTAAATAAGGACCCTGGAATACGCTTCTTTTTCCCCCTTTTCCTGCTGACCCTTTTTCATCATAATAACGTGTCCTCATTAACCCTTCCTAGGTTAAACGCAAATGCCAGGTGGCCCTGTCCCCCGCAGCTGAGCTCTTCACTGCCCCCTCTGTGGAACCGCAGAGCCTTGCGTGCACACCTGTTTTGAGCACTGACATTTGTAGTAGTTGTTGTCCACGAAGTCACTTGATCTCTGCTAGGCAGGGACTCCTTAGACTGAAGTGCCTGGTCGCATGTTCTCTTTGTATCTTCCCACCTTCCCTCCTGCATCATGCTTGCATATATCTCTTTGTGGCGTTCGATTAATGCCTTTCTGGTTACCTAAACCCAGACCAGATTCGCCCAACGCATAGCTAAGTACCTGGCACATACATTCCCTACTTGATTGTTGAATGAGTAAATCAATTTGTTGAGGACAGAGGTTCTTTTCGTCTGTGTCTGTGTCACATAGCACAGAACTCAACCATGTTGCTTAACCACCAGTGACGCCTCGAAGGGTGCCTTTTTAACAAAGAGTGATTTTTTTCTTCAAATAAATCTTACCAGGAGTCTAATACATAAAAGGGATCTAGCAGAGGTGCCACATTCGACTCCTGTCTCCCTGCCTCCCCGCTGGACTCCCGAAGTAGCTTCGTGGACTCCCCAAGGCCTTGTCGTTGAAGATGGGAACGCGCTGTCACAGTGGAAGTGACAGTGGCTCTTGTACAGTATGTTTCTGCACGCCCTGCCTGTAGCTGAGTGACTTCGGACAAACCACTTAACCAGTTGGAGACTTGCTTTTCTCATCTTTGAAATGAGAGTTTTGTCCTAAATGCTATCCGTGTTTCTTTCCAACTGTGTAAGTACAGGGTGTCCCAAAAGTCCCCGTACAAAGGAAAAATTCTGTAAAATTCTGTAATGAATATTCTGTCACTAAAGGTACATGTAGCTACAATTTGCCATTTTCCCCGTGTAGGGTGACTTTTGGGACACCCTGTATATTTAAAAGTTTCAGGTATATTCCAGCCCTTGGTCCTCACTCCAGCTATATTCCCTTACTGAGGGGCCCTTCCCTCTGCCTGTTCTAAAGCTACATTTCTCTCAGGACCCTGCCAAAGTCTAACATACCTAAGAAGTTTTCTGGATTCCTCTGCTTGTTGCACTTGTCACATTCATTGTCACCAGCACATAAACTAGGCCTGACATTCAGAGCTTTCCAGTACTGTCCAGGACCATATGTTTTAGCAAGCAGATTGGCCAGACCTTAACCACTATCCATTTTGCTTACCTGAAACATCCTAATATTATTTCAAAATAGTAAGGCACATTCTTGCCATATGTGTGTTATGTATCTGCTGAAAGTTATATATATTTTATTAGAACATTTTGTATAGTGTCTTTTATTAATCATCTCAGCTTTATCTGCTTCCCCGCAGGGTCCCTTATCTTACATTTCTGTGTATATTCTTGTGAGTATTAGTTGAGCTGACATAGTAGGCATTCCACCAAGGTGAACTCTTTTTATGGTATTTCTTGGAACTGGAGGAATCTGAGATGTGCTTCCTATGGCCAAAACCAAAAAAACCCAGGAACCAAAAACTACATATATCACAGTCGGTCTCTGCTAATCCATTTATTTTTTGACCTGGGTTATGTAAGATATTTTGACTTGACGTTAACAAAGTTATAAGTGGGAGTGTTTTTTCTGGGGCGGTGTCTACAAACTAATTTTTTCGTAATTTAAAAACACTGAAAGAAATTGGAGAAAACATGGAGAATGAGTAACTTTGGTGAAAGCTGTTCAAGTCAGATTTTGTGGGGCTGAATTTATCTGGTGGTACTCTGAAGAAGTGTTCTTGCTGGTGAATGTGTTTCAAAGAAAATACATTTTGATTTAGATTGAAAGAATAAATTGTGTGTGTGTGTGTGTGTTCTCACGTTTATACATATGCACGGGAGTATTGATATGATAAACACATCTTAAGGCACTCAGCAGCTCTCATCAGTATTTAAAGCAAGAGCACTGTGATCCAAGAGCGGGACGTTTGTGGAATTAGAAAAGACGAAGAAATGTGGGAAAGCGAGTTCACTGGCACACAGGGAAGCCATTAGCCAGCGAAGCACTTAGGATGGACGTGCGACCACACAATTGTAGAAAACAAGGTTTCGAATCTCTCAACACAGTCTTGGCTTTGGACATCCTTAGTTTAAATATTGACTTCTTAAATGGGATGAAAGTTGATACATGACATGTTGCAGTATCTTTCTCACCACATGTTAAGTGGCAATAACCCAGCCTTGTTGGATCACTCGAACTGTGTTGTTTCTGATTTACAACCCTGGTAATTTTTCTTGTTTTGGGACTACGTCGTGTGTAGAACACATGTTAGAGCTAAAATGAGCTTCAAACCTACCTAAGTAAAAGTGAGATTTCTTCTCATATAACCTAAATATATAGGTTTAATTACCTTTCTCAGAAAAATTATCAGAAGAATAAAAAATATAATGATAGAAAGAAAAATGTTGGCATCAGGAGTCGCAGTGAGTGATAGTTCAGTTTTAGATGAAAATATAGTACTTAAGTGCCCATGAAAAAAACTGAAGTGTAAATTTTTTGATATAAGAAAAACAGACAAAAGTCTGCTTATTCAAAGTGTGAAGAATAAGTTACAAATGCAAATTTTTTCATCCATCAGTGTTTTTTTTCTGATGAGTAATCCATTACTCAGTGGATATTCTTTAAATTACGAACTCTTTCTACTGAGCTATGTCGAACATCTTCCAGTAATTGGGTATGTCTGTCTAGTGTAAATGTTTTCAAGACAGTTTATGACTTGACTTTCATGTCTGAAAATTTTTTTGCATTTTATTAACTTAAAAATATACATAAGAATTGCAAGCCTGAAGTTTCATGACTAGCTTAAGATACTTGTGATTGTTGACAAATATATGGTAGGTTTATACTGGAAAATTTTCATGAACACAACTAGCTGTTCCCTAAGAGACGGTATGAAGAATTAAGGAGCAGATTCTGGAAATTCCATGAAAGAAGTGAGGACCCTTAGAGAGAAATTAGTCCACCTGTGATGGAACAATTATTTTTTCCAGAGGTTATAAGAAGAAGCAAGAAAAGCAGGTGTCTGAGTTATTTTTATATAATACTCATATGTAGGAAGGAGATGGGAGTCCATAACAAAATATCTCCAAAGTTGTGTTATGTTTTGTAAGTTTACAGAAAAATAAAATCATAGAATTAAGGAATTGTTTCCTCTTACAGTTTTGACCAAGATGAACCCTTTTTAGACCTTTCCTTTCATGCTTTAAATCTGCTAAGTAGAAATAGAAACACCTTAGCATTTTTCCTGGGGTAATGATTAATGATATTTGAATTAGGAAGGCTGCATAGACCCAGAGCCATTCAGAAAATAGCGACTGTTACAAATACAGCCCTTTTGTTACAGATTGTGTACATCAGCCACAGTTGCTGGAAAGCAACTCTCTATAATTATGTTCCATTTTCTTAACTTCTGTTATAGAATGGATAACTTTCGGTTGCTAGTGGATTTGCCCATGTGAAAGAGTTTTTTTTTATTTAGTAAATAGTAAAAACACTCTATTCTGATCGTAGAACTCTAATAGTTTAAAATAAATCAGATCCAGAAATTTATTGGAGAACATGAAATATCACACCTTCTGGAAGAATGATCACTTTCTTTATCTCACTTTGAGGGTATCTCCATAAAGATAGTGATGATAACATTTTAGTAGTTTGGCTACTTTTCCAATTACACAAGTATAAACTATACTTGGACCTTTATATTCAGGGATATTTTCATTCTTTTCCTTTTTTTCATCTTTGGGCTTTCCTGGCATCTCTGCAGATATTATAGTATTTGCAGACGTAATAATATTTGCATCATTGATGATGCTATATTTGCTCAGAAAGGAGAAGGTAGCTAAAGACCATAATTCAACATCTTTTCTCAACTTAAAGTTCTAGGATATCCTACTGAATATTCATTGGCATTTTATCTACATTTATGCCAATTATAAGATTTTACTTTAGCTTTTCATTTCTTTATTAAAAAAATTTTAATTTTTATGAATACATAAAAGTACATATTTGTAAGCTACATATGATATTTTGATAGAAGCTAACAATGTATAATGATCAAGTCTGAGTAATTGGGGTATCTATTGCCTCAAACATTTATCATTTCTTTGTGTTGGGAACATTCCAAATCTTCTAGTTACTTTTAAATGTATTATTAAATTTTTTAAATAATGAATATATTAAATTATTTTTAATAATTAACTATAGTCACAGTATTGTACTACTGAACACTATTTTATCTTTTTAGCCCTTTAGATTATATTTTTTTGTGAGCCCTTTAAACTCATTAAAATCAACAGTACCATATTTACTTGCTCCTAAGACAGAGTCTTAACACATTTTACAATTGCCAAATTTGGGATATGTCTAATAACATCATATGACAATTATAGCATTTTTTTTCCTCAGTGCTACAAAAAATGGTGGTATAGCAATATAAATAATGACTTTTATATTTGATGAATTAGTCGAGTTTCAAAGTTTTTGATAGTTCTTTGAGAATCATTAAAGTTTGATTTCTAGGATAATTTGTTCCCATTTGAACCACAAAGCTTGAAAAACCTGAAAAAAAACCGTGATAGTCTTTTTTCATATAATTCATATACTTTAATTACTATAAGAAAATAGTATTTGGGAGAAGATTTACTCTTGGTGAATATTAAATGAGAGGGAGTGATCTATCATCTAGCAGTGATTGCAAGGTACTGCTTCTGGACGCATGTGGTGGAAACCTGTCCATTTGCGATGTTTCTATGAAACCAGCTCAGTCGCAGAGATTCACACTTGTAGAACTTAACAAGGCCGGTTACTGAATGTGTTTTGTCCTGTATGTGCTTCCGGATTAAGGGACTCTTATGCGGAGAAGGTAGAAAGATTTGAATATAATTCCTGTGTGTGACCTGCTCTGGAAAGTGTACTTTGCTCTCTGATTAACCAGAGATGCCCTCCAGAGGCCTGTTCAATGCTTGATAAGATATTAGAATGATACGTTAAATGTTTGTGAGTATCTAGAATATGTCTTCCGGGCGGGACAGTCACCTGACCTCACAAGTTTCAGTACTTGTGGAATGAGAGAACTGGACCATGCAATATGGCAAATAAAAATAGCTGTTTTTCCTTTAGGAATGAATGTGTTTTAGAAGACTTCAATTTGACTTAAGTTAAGAAGACATAAGAATCTATCACTTGGAAAAGAGCCATTGGCGTTTGAACTCAACATATACATTAATTGAATCAATCCCTACTAAAAAAGAAATCTTTCTAAGGTAGCTTATTATTCTACTTGTCACTTTAAGGGAAAATAGTTCAGTCCCAGCCTCTGTCACTTATGTCAGTTAACTGTAGTGTCTAGTTTCACATGACAATTAAAACATGACGGTTAAGCCCACGCTCTTCTAATTTAATTCAGAGATGCGTTAATTGCAAGCAACCCCTCCCTACAGAACCGTTAACTCTGCCCAAAAAGCATCCTCAAGCTTCTCAGAGATTCAGGTCCTTGACTGGAGCCTCGGATAATTTAGTGATTAAATCTGAACTCTTTTTATTTTAATTTGCCTTCCTGTAATACCATGAGATTACGATACCTATTTTTGGTTTTAGTTCATGATTCTGCCTAAATATTTATAGACAATGTCATTAAAAGAAAATGGCTTGCCTTTCTTTGTAAACTTTTATCAGAATACCTATTTCTATTTTTGCTAATTTTTGTGACATTTCTCACAGATAACCAACATGAGATATCATAATTGGTGCTTTTTGTTTTATGAATTCTATCTGGATAACAAATCATCGCAATCCGCAGTGGCTTAAGACCACAACAACTATTCTATGATCCTCGACAGTTTCTGCGGATCAGGAATTTGTATAGGATTTGGCTGTTCGCTTCTGACTCCGGGTCTGCCATGGATTTGCAGTTAGACAGTGACTGCAGTTGAAACAGCAAGCAGCTGGAGCAGCTCAGGGCTAGTTCAGCATCTCTCTCTTTCCATGCAACCTCAGGGCCTGGCCGTGTGGCCTTTCCACAAGGGCTAATTCAGGCTTCCTCATAGTGTGGCAGCCTCAAGACAGTGCGACTGCTAATAATGGCAGCTGAGTGTTTCAAGAGGGAATATTACATAGCAGTGAAGGTGAGAGCTACATGGCCTTTTAGTATCCAGTCTCTGAAATCAGACAGCTTCGCTTATGCTGAGGTCAGAAAATCAAGGTGAGGGAATGCAGACTCCAACACCCAATGAGAGGAGAGTCTTGGTTACGTTGTAAGAAGAACATGTGGGACGGGAGGTACTGTCAGGGTCATCTTTGGAAAATACAATCTGCCACAGTCCATTCTCTGGCCACAACCACCCCCAGCTCTCTTGCATGCAAAATACACTTCTTCCTGCCCTCGGAACCCCCGATCTCAGTCCATAGCATTAGCTGGAAGTCCAGCACATCTGATCTCCTAATCCAAGTCCAGGTAAAGGCTCTGATAAGGTTCCTTGAATATTGAAAAGCTTTGAACTAGAGGTTCTTCTGAAAACCTTTGAATTAAAGAGAGACGTTATCTCCCTTACACCCAAAACCTTCAATGGGAAATTCTATAGTTCTTCCCGTTCAAAAAGGGGAATGTGAGAGTCTGTTAACATTCCATTGCAGTTCTGAAACCCAGATGGTCACATTGCCGTTTGCTTAATGAGCGATCAGTCCATTTTCTGGGAGTTGCTATCTGTGATGCTTGGCTCCTCCCATGGTGCTCTGGTTTCCATTTTCTTTTTTGGGGAAAAGAATTGTCATTGTTTTCTCAAAAAACATGGCCTGTATTTATAGCTGACCATTTTCTCAGCCTTTTTCCTGTGCATGAAAGTTTGGGGATCCAAAGGCCACTTTTTATTTTGCATTATCTTTTTCTCCTTTCAGTTCAAGCTGGTACAATTCTTTTAAAATCTTTGAGGGTTTCTTATGTATCAATGGGTAATCCACTCCATTAGCTAAAGCCGTGGCCCCACATTTTTGCAATAATCACTCCTTTACCAGGGATCCCATGTAAGGCGGTGGTGGCATAACACCCTCAAGGTTCTTAGTGTCCTACTGTTTAGTAGAGAAAGTCAGCTACATAATGTCCCTAAAATCCTTAGAAGGCTTTTTATCTGTCTTAAAGGATCTGTGAGGCACCATTTTAATACTGGTGTTAATAAAAGGTTTTTATAGCCTTTATTTGTAAACCAAATCTTTCTGATTGTACCTGGTATTTTCTCTTTCCCCTGAGGCTCTTTCTTATTTCGAAACTGTTTTGCTCTCTGGAGTGACAGAGAATGCAAAACAATTTTATTTTCAAACCCCGAAAATTCTGTGTTGTTTTTATAGTTTCCCTAAATTTTGCTGAAATCGAGCAGTTTCTTTTTTAGCTCATCTGTCTCTATCTACATCTTGTCCTAAGTAGCAAAAGGAAGCCAGGTGCTCCTTTCAGTATTGTTGGAAATCTCCTGAGCTAGATACTTGGAGTTCATTAGATACATTTTTTATTTTCAACATCACTGTGGGCAATAGCATTGCTAAATATTTTGCCAATACGTAACAAGAATCCCTAGCATAAACAATAACATATAATCCTTATTTCTGCGAAGCCCTCGTAGGCAAACTACTTGATGCGTGTTGACTTCACTATCTATTTCTTGGGTGCCCTTGTGGCTTTCGTCTGCTGTCCGAGTCCAAGGCCGATGCTACATGTTTTGAGTATGTTTAAAATTACAGCACGTGACTTCTATCAAAATATGTTCCAATTATCTATTGCTTCTTAAACAAATAACTGTAAAACTTAGTGGCTTAAAATAACAAGACAATTTCATCACCTCTCATGGTTTCTGTGGGCCAGGGTTTTGGTTTTGGTCAGGGCTCAACTGGTTGGTTGTAGCTCAAGGTCTCTCGTGTATTTGCAGTCAGATGGTGTCTGGAGTTTGGAACGGTGAGAGGCCGAAGCATTTAGGAGCTGTCCAGGGATGTCTTTATTCATGCAGTCTGAAGGCCACTCTGGTTTCTCCACGTTGGGTAGTCTGGTCTTTCTACCAGCATAGTGTTCTCGGGATAGTCACACTGCTAAAGTGATGGCTAAAGGCTTCAAGAACACATACGCTGATGAGTAAGGAGGAGTTGAATCCAATTTCATGACCTGGCCTATGTAATCATATAATGTCATATTCGCCATAATCATAAGCTTCCCAGATCCAAGGAGAAAGAATTCAGACTCTGCCTCTCAATCGGAGGAGAACACTGGGGATGGAAGAGACGACAGTAGCTATCTTTGAAAAAAAATTGCCACATGTCTTTGCATTCAGTCTTTACAGATTAACTCCAAAGTTGATAGAGTATAGAGCTATTAGATGTTAATAGAAATATAGAACCTTTTATGTTAAAAAAAAAAAAAACAAAACCTTTAACATTCTTGCCTTCACCCTCAAATTTTACTATTTAAACTTGCAGTGAACTTCTAGTTACAGCATTTAATGGAAATCTAAATTTGATATTTATCTCTTGGCCAAGTCAAAATTATGAATGTGGGTGGTACATTTTAAGTTATATCAAGTTCTCAGACACACAGAACTTATGAATGGTAATAGTTTTAATCGGCCCAGGTATTGCAACCTGTGTTTTTGTAAGAAAAGAGGAAAAATAGCCCCTAAAAACGAAGAGAAACTACATCTCTTCCCAAAATCTAGCTCTCCATAAGTATTGACAGATTGTCCCAGGGATTCTTAAAACTCATCCTCTAAAATATCGAGGACCATATGGTTACAACTTCATGAATATGAACAGCGAAAACTTCATCGGAGGCGACAAACCAGCAGCTGCCAGCATCCTTCTTGGCCACACCATCTTGGCTTGTCTTCTGTCGCTGCATATGTGGGCCACGTGTGCTTTGGAAAATTTTCGACTGTTTCGGATGTTTAGTCTACACAGGCCGGATCCTGCTCGCTACATCTTTTTCCTCTGGTTTCTCCTTTGCTTTCGGCCACGACGCTGGCCAGCTAGTCTGTGCAGGAGAGCCAGGCAGGCAGCAGAAAGCCCAGGACCAGGAAACTGCTACCTGGGTGACACACGAACGTATCTTCACGGGGCTGTCAAGGGACCATGTTGCATGTAGCTCTCTCGGAAGGATTAATGGTGATGTCAAATGAATGGAAGATACCAGAATAAGTCATCACCGTTCGCTGCAATCATGGTACCCAAGAAAGCAAACCACTTTTTGGCAATCAGCCTGGCTATTGATAATGAAAATTCGGTCATCACAAAATCGAAGGCAGTCTTTCTTACTGCATTGTTAACTGTAGTTTGAATGATTTTCTAGAATATAGGCAAAGTGGGGTTATGATAGAATAAGTCCCAATATTGGATTGCTTGTTCCATGTTATAAGTGTAATTTTGCCTCCGTGACGTACAGCGGGTCCTCAGGTGATACCTTTTCGTTCAGTGTTGTTTGGGGGCCACTGTCTGTGGAGTTCGCACCTTCCCCCCACGTCTGTGGGGATTTCCTCCCATATCCTAAAGATATGCGTGTTAGGTGAACTGGTGTATCTGAATGGTCCCAGTCTGCCTGAGTGTGTGGGAATGTGCCCTCTGATGGATGGTGTCCTGTCTAGCGAGGGGACCTGCCTTGCACCCTTAGCTTTTGGAATGGGCTCTGGCCACCCACATCCCCGAACCTGGAATAAGTGAGTTGGAAAATGAATGAATGAATGAATACAAATCATTGTCAAATGAAAATTTGGAAAGTATACAATAATCATCCAAATAATTTCAATTTTAAGGTATAGTCTATTAGAAAAGGGAAGTCAGGTACCTAATGGAAGTTGTGAATAAAGGGTTTTAATAAAGGTACAGGAAGAATGCAAAGGCTGTTTGAGATAGATTATCTTGGCTGGCTTTGTCACATAGCACTTTAAGAAGAAGGTTTGAGTAGGAGTTGTCATTCGTTTTGACTCACATTCTGTGAGTTCCATGACTGATGGATTGTGCAGATAATTTATCTACTGCCTTGGAATTCTTTTAAAGAAAAATTGGTGATAGTGTAATACTTACATATGCTGTTTGATAAAATATTGTTTTGAGTAGGTAAATAAAGGTATGTCATAAGTTTATCTTTGGTTGAATTTTGAGTTAAGTTCCTTCAAGAAGTTGGCCTATTTTACTATGCTAATAGAAGTTTTAGGAACTCTTAGGATTGCAGTACCACGTGATAGCTAAATCGGTTTTTAGCTGGTTGGTTTGCTTTTCTGCAATGTGACCAGTACTTCATTGTTTCTTCCTTTGTTACTATTTAAGTTAGGTTGTTTAGTTTATGGATGATTTTTAGCTGTTAAAAGATAAGAACCTAAATGCATACTAAGAGCTGGGAAATGTAACCTTTTACTATGATTAGGAGACTTTTAGTGTCTGCTGAGTACACTCCAAGAAAAGATACTCCAGTGTGTTTATTTGAACAATAGAAATGCCCACTGTACCTGATAAATGTATCTGAATGTTTAAATCATCATGTAAACACCCATGGTGATTTTCAGGGTTCCACCAGTTTTAGTACAGCAACCCCTCTTCTTAGAGATCATTCCTCAGTTGAATGATGCTGCTCTAGTGGGTGAACTGTTGTCAGAGTGACATGCTGCAAAATTGCTGTCCCCTTTCAGCAGATGGGACCAAGTACACAGCAGATAGGACCCACACTGGTGGAATCCCGGGGGTCAATGTTACGAATAATCAAAAAGAATAACGCAAGTAAATTTAGATATCATCTCAGATGTTTTATGTATCTTTTCCTCTTAACAGATACAAAGTTTTTCACAAATTGTAAACCAGTGTATTCTAGAATGCGCAGGGAGTTGTTAAAAGCAATGAATCATAATTTGGATTAATTGCACTGGGCGTTTCCAAAAGAACTCATCTTCACCCAAATTACCTAAATTATTTGAATTTTTAAAGGGAAGAATTTCAATAATTGCTTTCATTGTTGTTGTTCTTAAAAAGAAATTTGCTTTAGAAAGGAACATATCCCAAGGAGTATTCTTCTTTTTTAAAAAAAAAAAAACAGAAATGAAACAATTAAGTGCATGACAAAAATTTCATAAAAAATTTCTATTCCCCAATGGCTGTTGATGTAATTAGACTAAAATTTAAATTTCTTACCATGGTCTAAATGATTGCTTCTCAACATTGGCTGCGTAGCAGAATTATATGGCAAACTTTAAAGAATACTGATGCCTGATTCTTCCTCCAGTGATTCTGATTTCATTGGTTTGGGATTTGGAGTTTGGGAAACATCCCAGATGATTTTAATGTACAGCACAGTTTAAGAACCACTGACCTAAGGCAACCATATTTTTCAGCCACCAGCTACTTACTTGACTTCTTCATGTGTCCCCGATCTGTTTTTTTTTTTTTTTTTTTTTTGGCCACTTGAATATGAAAGATTGTTCTTACCCAAGGAACTTGCCATTAGCAATTGTTTCTGCGTGGAATGTTCTTCCCATAGATCTTTATGTGGCCGGCTTTCTCTCCATTTAGGCCTCAGCTCCAAGAGCTCTGCTTCAAGCAGAGCTTTTCTTACCCTCCTATATAAAGCTTTCTTTTCCCAAATATTATCACAATTCTGTTTTATGTTTATTATTGCATTTTTCTTTTTTGCTATATTATTGTCATATTCATCTGTTAGTGTTTCTTTTCCCACTGGGACATAAAGTCTATGAGGGCAGAAACCTGGGATGCCTGGTTGACCATCGTATTTGCAATTCTCAAAACTAAGACTGTTGCACAGAAGTTGCTCAATAAATACTGTTTGAAGAAATGAATAAAAATACCGATTGAAAAATAATTATAATATGCATAATTTTTTTGCCTCGGAAAAAGTGAGATCACATTTTAAAAATTAGAAGAAAGACATAGGATGAAATGAGTGGCTGTATCAACAGGCAGAGAGCAAGTAAACCTAGAAATGGAATAGCCCCATAACTGAAAATTTGAGGGCAGTTGTATTAAGTCTGGACTAGTTACCACCACGTAAGGTTCTCACGCCAAAGCTATATTTTGGGTCTTACCAAAGTGGCCCGCATTTGAAATCTTCATATACCTTCTGGTTAATGTCTTTTTTTTTTTTTTTTTGAGAACTTAGGTTTCACCTCCCCCTCCACAAAGCCTTCCCTGAGCTCAACCTCCAAGACAGGTTGTATTTTCCAGGTTGCGTGTTTGTCTCATGGCCGCTGCCATAGCATATTGTCGTGCTCTAGTCACTCGTCTTTCTCTCCTACCAGCCTTTACTTTCACTGGAAACAGGGCGTCTCCAGTGCCAGGGCGTTGATAGGCACTCAGCAAGTGTTTATGGAATGCAAGCATAAAATAAATAAATATTTCACGAGAAGCATTAGAACTGCTAATTAAAATTATAAAATGTGTTTGTCAGGAATATAAGCAGGCCGAAATAGTTTTTAATAGAATAAAGCAATAAATAAGGGTACGCTAAGCCAATGGGAGGGCAAGAGTGTGATGTTACGCACACTTAGGAAATTAGGAAAACATTGCCGGTGCCAATGAGTCTGAGTACTGGCTTCCAACTGATACGTGGCTTGTCATCTGAATAAGGTTTTCATCACCCACTTGGGACTTGTTATACATTATTTACCCTTTTTGATAAACTTTATTTCCATAGCTGCTATTCAAACAGATGCATTTTCCAGTAACACCTGATATGCATTTTAAAATGTAGCTTTTAATTGATGTTGACTGCTAGTATACCCAATGATAACTCTCTTTAGTACACTTTGGACTTCTTATTCTACCCAAAAGAAAATGCCGTAGTGCTTGGGCACATAAATATTTAAAATTCTCTGTGTAGAGGCTGTGTTGGTTCCATGGGTACTATTGCCATAATTTTAGCCCTTAAATACTACTTAGGATTGCTCTGTTGGATTGTGTCCCGCTCCCAGATTTCTACAGTACTGTGAATAATTATACCTGACAGCTAGATGACTAGGTCTTCCAAAAGGACAATCATGCAGTTGAAATGTATGTATTTTTATTGACTCGTTTTCTATCACAAAGATGATAAAACTCAGAGAAGGAAAAGTGGGTGCTCAGGACAGAAATGGTGGTCAGGTCCCCCGAAGTCACACTGAAGTATACAGTGTCGTCACAGCTTTGCTGCTGCAAGCCTGGGGAACTAGTACGTGCTTTTTCCCTTTTCAGGAGGAAACACTACCACCAGTGCAAATCAAGCAGTTGGTCACATTTCTAAGAAGCAGACAGCAAGCAACCAGAACA
>CAUYSK010010142.1:0-31130 GCA_963575035.1 Avahi laniger | reverse complement strand
TACATATAGCAAAAATTAGCCGGGCATGGTGGCACATGCCTGTAGTCCCAGCTACTTGGGAGGCTGAGGCAGTAGGATCGCTTGAGCCCAGGAGTTTGAGGTTGCTGTGAGCTAGGCTGACGCCACGGCACTCGCCCCTGGAAAGAAAGTGAGACTCTGTCTCAAAAAAAAAAAAAAAAAAAAAAACATTTACTGTGCTACTACTCATTGGTTTTGTCTGTTTTCCCCCACTAGAGTGAGCTCAAAGTACAAACTGTGGGTATCCTCCTAAAGTTGTTGCCAACCTTCACTGCTAAACACGCTATCAGGCTCAATAGTTATTTCGAGCAATGAGTGAATGCTAATATTATTGTTAAAATTTTTTCAATTTTTTTCTAGGATTCCAAGTATTTGCACTAATTGAGACAGAGTTCATATGTGAAAAAAGTGAATGCAGGTTTCGGAGCACCTATGGCAAAGCTCTTTGTCATTGCCCCAAAGGGGCTTAGTCTGATAATTTACTCCTCAACAGGTATAAACTGGAGTGACTTAATCACGCAAGAATCCACCTTATCCATACATACTAAATTGAGGGCTTCCAAATGGGGATGAAAAGAGGGGAGATAAATCACCACAAAAGGATTTACCAAAGATTACCTTTCAATGAATGTCCCTAAATCCAGTTAAAATAGTTCAATTTACATAAGTTCTTCAAAATGCAATATCTTTATCTACTGCATAAAGATAAAACAGTTCTATATTTAGTGTTTTGTTTGGGTTTTATTTTAGAGAGATGGGGCCTCCAAATCCTGGCCTCAAGGCATCCTCCTGCCTCAGGCTTCTGAGTAGCTGGGACTACAAAGCATATGCCACCAGACCCAGCTCTATATTTAATTTTATGGACAGGTACCATATTCTGTTAATTTATCCAAAGCTGACTGTTTTAGAAGTGTGGCCAGCCATCTCTCCAAATACATGAGGCAGAGGGCAATTCCTATTTGACAAAGACATCATGCTTGCCACCCACCCATAAAAAGTATAAACTGGTGTATGCCTTCTCAGCTAGTCTGAGTAGATATCTATTTATACTACGTACAAGAAAATGTTATAATAGTTTCATCTGAAATATTCAAGTCCAAAAAGAAGGGTAAGTTAAATATACAAAAATATACAGTCCTTTGGACCCCAGTCTGTCACTTTCACATTTCTTACACACACAATTACTTAAGGGTTTCTGATAGTCAACTGAAGAAGCAGTTTAATGGTGGCTTGTGCAAAGTCCTTACATCAACCATGTCAATAAATTGTGGTGAAGAGGCAATTCATTCTACGACAATAAGCTGCTGCTGTTCAAATGTGCCCATACTCTAATACTGTCAAACCTCTTCAACCTCTTCCCAATAATCACACTGACACCTGTGCACCAGAATTGATAAACATCTTCCTCACCTCTGGAATGTTGGTATATAGCATTCAACACTTTAAGTGCCCTACGTGATTCCAGGGAACAGATGTCTCCAACCACTGACCTCCTGATAAAGCCGCAATTTGCACTGAAACTTTTGAACGATATGTGTCTTTCACCCTAAATCAGTCCTCAGGCTTTCCCAAACTCACTGAAATTATTCTTTGTCTATGGCAATCTCTAGAAATCTTGCTCTTGTCACATGTCTGGGTTAACAGGCAGTAAAAAGAAGGGCTGCAATATCTATTATGGTTTGGGGGTCTCTTGGCACAAATCTTCAATGCTGAATCAAAAGAGCTATTTCAAAAGATGGCATTTATTTCCGTTACAGTATTTTACCCTCACCTAAAATTCCTTCTAAGCTCCCACTAACAATGATGGGATTCATCCTGTTTAGAGGCCTCTCCCTAGAGTACTGGGTTGAGAAAAATCAGAAGATCTGAGTTCTGAGATCTATTTATGATATTTTCCACGAACACAGAAAAGAAAAACTGTCACAGACATGCCATGGATTTTGCAATCTCTGTATAAGCATCTTTTATATCCTAGGTTACAGACAGGTTAAGGGCATTATTTTAATTCTCCTTTCCTTGTTTCTGACCACCTTTAATGAGTTCTAAGACACAGCTGCTCCTTGTGTCTTGATCTCCAGCCAACTTGTTTTAGAAATTAGTGAGATTAAAAATGAGCATAAAGGAGACCACCCAAGATCCACTTTGGATAAATACCCCAATGTTTGGCTAATTCTCAAATTAGCCAAGATTCCTTGCTGTTCTATAAGTGAAAAGTTGAGAGAACATAGAAGAAAAAACAAATAAACAAAGAGGCAGGGGATAATGCATGGAGTAGACAGAAAATAGAGGAGAGATATGAATGGACAACAAAATAAGGGGGAAAAAAAGGATAAGTGAAAACATAATTTATAAGAATGATAACAGGAAAAGATATAAGAAAAGGTAAACTAGCTTTGCTGTCTTTGATTATAGCAGATGGTTGCTTCAGGCCCAAGCTCAGTAAGAAATTTTACAGGATACTCAGATCTACCACTTTCTGGCTCCTTTCAGGTGCCCAGCAGCAATAATGTTAAGTGCCTAGCATTATCACAGAGCATTATAAAGTAGCTCTTCATTTGAAGTCTGCATCAAGGCTTGGTTTGGGTTTGGGGCTTTGCATGCTAGTTGCTACCCTGGGATTGCTATGCTAGTTGCTAGGCTGGGATTATGCTGGTGGTAGCAAAGGAACACACAGAGAATCTAAACACGCCAGAGCAAGTAGAGTTTATCAGATTGGAGTCATAAAGCAGAAATTCCTCCTGTGTATTATTTCACAGATCTAGGATCAAATGATTCAACAACATTCACTTTGCTGGCAATGAGGGAGGAAGCCGGCTCTTTGCTAAACCTCTCTTCAGCCTTAAGGGCTGGCTCAGGAGCTTTGGAAACATTGATGGGCCTGTTCCTTTATTCAGATAAGGAAAGCAGAGTGGGGAACACCACCTAAAACAGAAGCTCAAACTGCAGTATAGAACAGATGACTAGCTAGACACCAAACTAAACAATTTCATTTTAAAATAATTTTTGAACCCTAATAAAAAGGCCATTTATTGCATTCACTTGAGTAAACAGTCTGTTGGACTGTTGTCCAAAGTCCAGAGAAAATGACCTACGATGTGATGAAGCTAGCAAGCTTGAAAAGTAGGGTGAAGGAGGAGCACAATAGAGTACAATGACAGGGGAATTTGACTAACAGTGAAAAGGAGAAAGGGCAGCAGGTTAAAACAAATATAAAGAACTTACTTTGAAGAGCCTTGTTGCTCCCCATCTTTCCAAGGGCCTACTGAAGTGGTTCACAACCTAGCTCGCCCATTAGAATCCCTTGGGAAACTTTTAAAACTGTATTTCTTGGTGCCCAATCCCAGAGAATCATATTCAACTGGTCTGGGATGGAGTCCAAGCATGACTATGTTTTTTAAGCTTCCAGATGATTCTACTGCTAACTGTGGATATAATTTTCTGTGGAGTATTTTTTTTTTTTTTAGTGTAATGATTGTGGAATGTACTATACTTAACAGAATCTGTATTTTTCAAAGACATCCGAGGACAAATTTCAAGTTTGAGCAAGATTTTTCAGGATCAAAAATCTTGATAATCTAGATAATATGGTAGAGCTTTCACTAAGATTTACAATTAATTTGTAGTCCAAATATCATTGGCCCTTAGTAAGGTCAATATCCAATTATATGATAATCAGGTCAACAGGAAAGGTGAATGTTTTTAGGGGGGCCAATTTCATACCTGCTGCATGGATGTGAAATGTGCAGAAAAAGGATCAGACACAACAGTGGTTCTTAATGGGTGGTTCTCAGACCAACAGCCTGGACATCATTTGAGAACTTGTTAGAAATTCAAATTCTCAGGCCCTATTCGCCATATCACTATGGGTAGAGGCCAAAAACCTGTGTGGCAAAAGGCCCTCTAAGTGATTCTGTTAAAAGCAACAGTCTGAGAAATACTGAGAAAGAATAATAACCGATCACCAACTTTTTAATAAAGTATCCTAGAAGCATCTATAGACATCAAGGATTTTCTGAAGCTTAGATACTCCCAGGCAACACATCTCAAACATGGACAACTAATTAGAATTTATTGTCACCAAGACTTTGTTCTCAAAATTCCTCTTTGATGTTTGTCCCTATACCCTCAGGCTAAAAGGGGCAGTTTGTAGTCAGTAATTTTTTTTTTTTTTTGAGGATAGTAGATAATTGTTGATTTTTCTAAGAAGCAACAGGTAAAAATACTTCATTTAGAAGGCAAAATTCTGGCAAGGATCTCTGAGTAAAACTAAGGACTAGACTTCCTAAGTAGCTGCTATAGTTTGGATGCAGTTTGTTTGGCCCCACCAAGTATCTTGTTGAAATTTGATTCCCAATGTTGGAGGTGGCACCTGGTAAGAGGTGTTTGGGTTGTGGAAGCAGATCCCCCATAAATGGCTTAGTGTCATTCTCCAAGTGAATGAGTTCTCACTGTTAGTTCCTGTGAGAACTGGTTGTTGAAGAGTTCTCTTGGAAGGTCCCTTGGAAGACAAAACCTTCCAGAGTCCAGGAAGAGTAGATGCTTCCCCACCAAGACTGGCAGTTATTACTATAATAGTAAGGCAATCAAGAAGCTGTTCAAACTAGGTGTTTTGTGTTTTTGTGATAGTTGTTTTTTATGGATTTTTGTTTTGTTTTGTTTTTAAATTCTGTAGTCCCCAGAATGAAGTAATCCTGAAGTTTGGCATATCATTTCCAGCAGTGATACCCAAGCCTCTGTTAGGGTAGATATCTGTTCTGAGCCTCTATGAGAGCCTCTGTCAGGCATATAACTCACAGAACAAACACCATTTCCCAACTGTAACTGCACTATTTAAGGAGATTGCTTTTATTCTTTCCTTGAAAAGAAAAAACTTTCAAAGTAACAAATTCCAAAGGATGAAAAAGATGGATTCTAACCTTCTTTTTCTTGGAGAGGCCAGAGAGTGTCAGTTGGGAATTACAGTACATACATCAACTATTTACGTGATCCCAGAATTTCCCTGTTGAATACTGTGCTATCTAGGAAAGTCCTTCTTTCCTATTCTTTCACTATTATAAAGGTTTCCTGGCTTTCAGCCTCTGAAGGGATTACATTTAGTTCAGAAATGGGAAGAGGAGATGAAAATCATCAGCATTCCTCAAATCAATACCCTTAAGTCAGCTTCAAAACTCTCCTCCGACCCAGCAATGAAAAATGACTTTCTCCTAACTTAATGCTCTGTTGCCCATAATTCTCAGTTTCTAGTGTTTTCTTTTTTGAGCCCTATACCCAAACCAAATAAAACTATTCAAGTGCCTCACTGACTTTTAGTGAGAGCTCAATAAATGTGTAGTGAATGGATAAATGAATGAACAAAAAATATGCTCCATTAGAAGGTTATCTGGGACACTCATTTAAACAAATCAGAAATGTATCCTCAGTAATAATGAAAGGTGGTTAGCTAGTTTCAATGAAGATGTGATACAGATTACTGACTACTGTTAAAATAACTAAAATATATAAAACCATCTGGCAAAAATTAGAAGATATACTAGGAATTTTAGATCAAGTACAATTAAGCATTAAGGTTAGATCAGAGCTTATGGGTAAAATAAGCCAAAAAGAATATATATCAGATTATTTTGTCACTTTCCAACAGTAAGAAATACAAGTCTATCAGGAAAGAAGGATTTTTTTCCTCATACTAAATTTTAGGAGCTATTTATCATGTCAATTCTTATAGAAAGAATGCTGGGGGCAAAAAAAAACAAAACAGTTTTTAAATGGCTATTTTTTTATCCTGATGATCTGTCCCCTTGCTGCGGAGAAAAGTACTAACTAAAGTGATATGGAAGCAAAGTATGAGAACACTATACATTACGGAATGTTGTAATATTGGCTGTTTTTATATTAATTGTGTTGTACTCATGTAAAAAACATTTTCATGGTTTTCTAATTTTATCCCAAACTCTACTATGTGAATAGGTAAGATAGCTTATCAGTTAGAATGCACTGGACTATAGGAAACAGAAAATCCAGCCAAACTAGCTTAAATAATATTTTCTTTTTCTCACACGTAACAAGAAGTTCCAAAGTAGAATGGGCCCTGGGTGGTCAATTCAACAGCTCCACAGTATCATCAAAGAAGCTATCTTTCTATCTTTTTTTACAGTTCTGCTGTCTCCTACATGTCGGTTTGTCCTCTTAGACCAGCTCATGTTTCAAACATGACTCTTACCAAGTTCAAAGCACCACATACCAGCAACAACCAGAGACAGAAACTATACTTGTCTTCAATTCATCAAAAACAAGAGAATTTTTTCCAGAAGCACCCATGTAAGATTTCCCCTCAGGTCCAAATGGCCAGACCTGGACCTTCCTAAGCCAATAACTGACATGAGGAATAAAAATATAATTACTAGCTTAGACTAAACAAGGTAATCAAGTACCCCCTGAACTTAAGTCCACATGGAAGTGAACAGAACACCTGAATAAAATCAGGGCTCTGCCAGCAACGATGTGGGGTGAGCTGCCATATTTGGGTTGCTATCTCCTGTAAAGAGATGGTATCAACCATGTTTCCCAACCCACCGATCAAGTCCTCATGGAATGCTTAATCACAGCCTGTGCTGTGTGACATGATTTGAGACATGGAAGTTTCTACAAAAGAATTACTACAGAACACCTTTGTCTACAAAAGAGACAAGGCAAAATAACCAGATGAGAAAGTAAACCATATCGTGGTCTTCCTCTGAGGGAACCAGCATACTCAATGGCCACAGCAATGCAGACAACTAGGAATGAGCAAACTGAGAGACATTCCTTCACAGATTTCAGTGACTTAGCTCAAGTATAATAAATAAATAAATAACAGAACTGTCATTCTCTCCTTCCATGAGACTTTAAAAGCCCTCCCTGATGCCAACCAAAAGAGATAAGCTTTGTTTATCTTCATTACAACTGACAAAGTCAAATATTTACATCCCCTTAAATGGAAGGAGTGTTTCTCCCCCACTGCTAAGTTCTTGTGTTTTAAGTAAGAAGTGCTTTGTGTGATATTCTGACATCCACTTCATGCTTCAAATTTCTATTGAAGACTCCACTACAGCCATCTTGAGAATCTACATTTTGTTTCTTGGGTTCCCCCCACCTTTTGATAGCTACCATTTGTCTACATAGCTAAGTTCACCCTGGATGGAGGTAAATGTTCTGTGCTAACACACAGGGAGATCTTGAGTACAAAAACCACTTTTCTGCATTTGAGATCCTCAGCCCTGACTGTTTTATATTCAGACATCATTAACAGTCTCTCTGGGATGTAGGGGTAAGGAAGAAAAAAGAGATTTTACTTATGAGTAAGGGAGGAAAAAGGGAAGAAAGAAGTAAGGGAAGAAAGAAAAAGAAAAAAGGAGAGCATATAGTTCTGGTAGACCCAAGGATATGACTCTTTTCAAAATTCCCAGCAGCCACCATCACCTCTCCATGAGATATTACTGGGGACCAAAGAAAGCATTTCCCCGCTGGGCATGGTGGCTCATGCCTGTAATCCTAGCACTCTGGGAGGCTGAGGCGGGTGGATCATTTGAGCTCAAGAGTTCGAGACCAGCCTGAGCAAGAGTGAGACCCCATCTTTACCAAAAATAGAAAGAAATTAATTGGACAGCTAAAAATATATAGAAAAAATTAGCCGGGCATGGTGGCACGTGCCTATAGTCCCAGCTACTCGGGAGGCTGAGGCAGTAGGATTGCTTGAGCCCAGGAGTTTGAGGTTGCTGTGAGCTAGGCTGATGCCAAGGAACTCTAGCCCGGGCAACAGAGCAAGACCCTGTCCCAAAAAAAAAAAAAAAGAAAGAAAGCATTTCCCACTCGTGGCCCGTCAGGCAACTGAGGGAAATACTTTCTCCCCCAAAAGTCAAGAAATCAACCAAACTCAGTAGCCAAATGCCTGATAAAGACAGAGCTGAAATTAAATGAGTGTTGACTTTTTATCTCTTAACATATATAATTTTATTTTTATTCTAGACTTCCCTAAGATGCAAGTAAAGGTAAACAGCACTGGGCAAACAACAGGTACTCAATAATTTGCTGGATGAAGAAAAACAACCCACAAAGCACTCCAGAAACATTTCATCTTCTAAAACTGAATATATTGAGCTTTTAACATTATCATTCTAGGCAGACAACACAAACTGGGAAAAACACTTTGCCTAGAAATAAAATACCATACACGAATATTCACACTCACAATACACTAAAAGCAGGCTCCTTAGTTAGGCAAAATCACAACTGTTAATAAAAGACTACACTCTCTGGACTACATCAAATATACATTCCCATCTATCAACTGTGCTCTACAGAGAGGCAAATGGCAAGATGCTTAATATTAATAGGCACACACGTGCATATGCATGCGCAAGGAAACAAGCACACACAATGCAAACAAAGGATTCAAACCATGACAGCTAGGACAAACAGAACCTTCAGATGCCATTAGTCACATTTATAAGATATTCTAATCCAAGCAAAAGCACTATCCAAAGCTCAGTGTACTGAGGGGATTTATAGTCAAAAGCTATGTATTCAAAGCCCAGCTCCACCATCTTAGGCAGGTCACTTAACCTCACCATTTCTTAAATTTTTTATCCATAAATTGGAGACAATAATTACTTGCCCTGATAATCCAAACCCTTGTGGGTGACTGAAACCTTCTGGATAGGAAAGTAACACTAAATTATAAATAATTATCTGACTTTGAGGGATTACTCTTAGTATAACTTGGTACCTCTCAATTCACAAACCAAAAAATAACAATTTATCAAACTCCCAGGCCATCCTCCCCTGTGTTCAAAGAATTTTCCCTTCATGATTAACTACAGCTGCAAGACCTGATTCAATTTGGGCTACCTAAAAAGGAAAGAGAAAAAAAAAAAAAAAAGAAAAGAAAAGAAAGAAACCTAATTCTCTTAAATCAAAAAGTTACTTGTGGTTAAGGGCAAAACAGGGCAATAGAGACGCATTCCCACTTGGTGTGCAGAATCCACAATACTTGTAAGGACTAGGTGCTTAAAGAGGGAATGAATGGCACTACACTAATTGCCCCTTTACCTGAAAATATATTGTACACATAGAATCTTTCTTTATCTTAACCAAATATCAATTTTATGCCTCAAATATCTCAAAGCTGGGTGTCTTCTTCCTCCTGAAACAATAAACATATTTGCTTGTGGACCTGCTCCCTCATGGACCACTGAAGGAGAAAAGGTTCAGGGATTAAGTAAAAATTGCCTGCTAGTAAACCTTGGCTCAATTCCATTATTTAATCATCAAAAAAAAAGTGGAGTGGGGGTTATTGAGCATCTAGTATATTCCAAGCACTAGGCTGGCTGCAGAGGATCCAGTGATTCAGAAGACAAAATTGCTAACTTCTGAAGTGCTACCCAAGTACAACTGTGTAACTCCATTGTCAAAATTGGCACTGCAATGGAAGACAACAGGATTACTGCTGAGAAAAACTAGAATTGCTCTCCTGCCACTTATACTTCCATAAAGACACTGTTTTTAGAGTAGTGGTTCTCAACCCAGTTATACCCTAGAATCACCTAGGGAGTTTTTAAAAACCACCAATGCCTGGACCCCATCCCAGAGCAACTATATAATATCTGGAATTGGCCCAGGCATTAAAATCTTTTAAAAGCTCCCCAAGCAATTCTAATGTAACCCCAGAGTTCAGAACCATTGTTTTAGGTCCTTCAGCCTCAGGAAGGTTTCTCTCATACTGACAGGTGGCAGCAATGCATAAGAGAAGAGGTCTAAAACTGTTAAAGGACGTGTGGCCTCATTCATATGGATCACAAAATTAATATCAAAAAGATAACTGGATAAACCTAAAGGAAGCTCTAATTATTGGCTAAAGAGAAAAATTTCTTTCTAGAGTGGCCCAGGAAATATGTTAGCAAGAGTATTTCTTGATTTTAAAGTTACTAGTCACACAAAATCATCAGTAAACAGGAGTCATCAAAGTGTTGTAGAAGTATTTTCTCCTTATAAAGTTCAATCCCAACAATCTTAAAAAAAAAAAAATTGCCATTAAAAGTCTTATTTCACAATCTCCAAAACAGATGTGTAGCCTTCAATGGCCCACCAAAGCAGATCAGGAAATGTACAAATATACAGGCAGTTGCAAAGTTCAATTTCACTGGTAACTACCCTAAACCACACACAAACTCAAGCCAGAGTAAGACCTATGGCCACTGAAAGTGCCAAATGTCCAGGTCCTTTATCTGACTGCTCCCTTTCCATGGCCCAATCAAAATGAAGAGAAAGGTGACAACAGTCACAGAAAGGAAACAGACCCATTCCACTGGCTTGCCCAGCAAGGAGCATTCTCAGAACTGAGGTATTGTGAAGCTGATGGAAAGGATAGACAGTGCAGCCCACCCAAAATAAAGAGAAAAAATCTAGGGCTGGTTTCTCTTCCTACAGAATTTATACTTTTGCCACAACAAGGAACCAAAAGGTACCAGTTTCCACAAACAATAACAATGATGATGATGATATTAATTATCACAATTATTAATGGCTATGATATATTGAGTACTTACATTCAGTGACTAAGCTAATCATTCAACCTGTGTTTTATCACTAAATCCTCACAATATCTCAATGGTGTGGGTATTATTATCTCTATTTTATAGATGAAAAAACTGAGGCAAAGAGAAATAAGGTCTTGGTCAAAATTGAAGTCAGGCTGTTTATTCAGAAAACAGCACTTCCAATTCCTTTCAAAGTACCTAACAAAATCACCTGAATACTCATCACACCATTTCTCTTTGTCAATGTTCACATGAAACGTTTACATTTTTCCGTGTGTAACTGAGCACCTCCTGCCTTTTTTCCATCTTGCAATCATGATCTTCTCCAGTAGCAAGTAAGTGCTTCCCTTTACGTGCACACAAAAATCAATACCATGATATGGTGGCATGAGCTGAAGTGATCCCCGATGTAAGCAAAGCCTGTAGATCAGCAGGCATGGCACAGAAATATTAGTTTGATGTGTTACTTGCCCCTAATAAAAAGAGCACTCAACACTGAAGTACACAAAACAGTATGCTGAGAAGATTTGTGTTAACAGCAGGGGTAACCTACTAATTTTCCCAATGCTGATGGACAGTAGCTGCTGTCAGACACATGTTTAGGCATCTTTTCATCACTGCTGTTCAACATACAGTTCAACAAGCAGGCCACTCTCAAGGGCTCCTTACCTAAACAAATTCCCCACGCTTCTATGACAGTCTACACTGAGTAGAGGTCAGACTTAATGAGACATGCAGTCTTATCCCACTCATAGCCAACTACTGTCCTGCACAATTTAATTTCCAGGTGTAACCTAATATCCAACAGTATATCTGCAGCTTCCACTCAGGAGAAGGCAGCAAGGCAGATATAGCAGCACATCATACCTAAGGAGGTGTGAGATGAGGCAAAAAGGGAGGACAGAAAGGTTACTCAAAGGAGATTCAGGTATGGAGATAGAATGACTTAGTTTTTTTTTTTATGGTTCTGCCTATCTCAATATTGCTAAGTGCCCGCTTGCTAGGAAGTAGAAATTAAAAAAAAAAAAAAAAACAAAAAACAAATAGCTTAGACTAAATAACTCAAGGTCCCCAGTTTAGCTGTACCCTTTGCTCTTCTCTTCCCCATAGTCTTTCATTTTGGATTTTTTTCCTTTGAAGAATGTGGGGGCCTCGGCAGTAAATGGGTTGAATAAATAGGGCCTTGAAAAGCTCCATGCTTATTTCTAAAATTGCAGCCTTCAGCACCAAAGCACAATAGGAGTAGCAGCCATAAGTACATTTTCATGGGACCAGGATTCAAGGGATTCTTGGATTAAAGACTCCACTCTCAACTCTGATTTCTGGATCATTGGTCAACAAAGGAAACAGCAGTTTTGTTCCTCCACTCTATTGGGTGGGGCAAGATTCTATCTGTACTGTGCTGAAACTTCTAAACTCTTTCAGATATAGTTTTACCAAATGAATTTTATATCTTATATGTTTCCCTTTCTCTTAACACCTCTACGCAGCAGTCAAGACATCTGCCAAAATTAACAGTCCAATTATAAACAAAATGTATCATTCTATTTTCCAAAGTTTATTAGAAAAGGTACAAGTTGTGTGAGCAAAGTCAAATCTTGCATATACACTTCCTAGCTACATAGCTTTTGTACCTTATGTAAAAATCAATCCCCATGTCACTAAAATGGTGATGGTTAAGCTCTACCAATGAAATTGTAAGGATTTTACTAAACTGCCCATGATAAACACCAGTACAGTGGCTGGTCCACAGTGAACTGTCAAATGTTTCTTCTTCCCTTCCACCTTTAACCACTATGACATTATTGCTGCTTATACCACCAATTCTGTAAAACTACACTAGTGCATACCCTCTCACTATGATGACTAGAACAGCCTCCTAATCCATCTACTTTCCTCCAGTCACTGACAACCTTTAATTAGATTCACGAAGTGCAAAATTTAATCTTGTTACTTCCCTGCTCAATAACCTTCAGTGGCTCCCCTCTGCCTTCAAAGGAAAATAAAAACTTACTAGACTTAAATGTGTGTTTCCTCACATCCCTACTCCTCCAGATCCAACCCCACTTCCAAGTTAGATCCCAGATCCCTCTCTCCAGCACACATACAGCACTTTACATATGCTGGGCACCAAATCTATGTTGGACAGCGTATCACTTTTTACGCAGTTACCTCTATTTTTCACGAGTGCCTCCCACTTTCAAAGCAGTAGCCTTAAGCAAATAAAACACTCCTCGAGAGCTTCACTTTATTAAGCCTCTACAGGTACAAGTAGCCTGGCCCCCAATTAATTGTACCCCTGCCAGAGGTGATAAAAGAGATCAAATCACACTAGAATCTAACTTGTGAGGAATATTTCTTCTTCACAAAACTGCCTAAATTCTATACTTGATTTTACATTAATTTTTCTTGGCTGGAGTTCGTGTTCTCTCGATACTTGACTAAAAGCTTTCGAAGGAACAGAACCCTCATCATCATATCTGTACTCCTTCATACTATTATCCCTTTCCTATTCATACCTCAAAACTTGGCGCATCACCCCTCACCCCAGGAAATGCTGCCTTGATGGCCCACTACTCTAGTTCCTTTGACCCCTTTCCCACATGACTGACAGCTCAGTTTAGCATCTTGCTGTAGAGTCCCTTAATCTCTCCTTGTCTATGCCCTACAAGCAGCCCTTAATCCTATGTGCCTTGTTTACTCAGTTATTCCCCTACAAGTGATCAACCTAAAGCAGCAGTTGTCAAAAACTTTAGCATAAATCTAAATTGCAGAGTTAATGAAATATATTGCTAGCCCCATCCTCCAGCATTTCTAATTCTGTTGGTCTGGGGTGATGCCCAAGAATTTGCAACTCTAACAAATTCCCAGAGGATGAGGATGCCACTTGTCTGGGGACCACGCTTAGAGAACCACTGACCTAAACTTCTCTTTCCCCAATTGGATGGAATGCACCTGTGGAGTCTGGAATTCATACTTCTTTAGTATTTCACAAACCTGGGCACAGAGTAGTTGTTCAATAAATATCTCTGCTGATTGACTGATGGCCTTTTTGTCCCATTCCCTCCTGTCAGTGCGACAGGGCTTCTCTCTACCTACAATAAGTCCATTGTGGACTGCCACTGTAGGAGCAGCTCTTTATCAGTCCTATGTATATATGACTTCCAGGCAGTACCTATCTAACTGAAGCAGGGCAGAGAGAAGCACACCTCATAAACCCCATGAAATGCAGCAGCAATTAACCTGGTAGGACAAGAAACTAAGTCTTATGTAGAATAGTTTCCTTTGATAAATATGGGTCCTATACACTTCAAGACTGGCTCATACTTTAGTTATAATAAAGCTAGTTCAGTTATAATAAAGCTCTCTGAAGACACCCATTTCCTGGCAACTTCCTCCATATGCCTCCTACCCATTGTGTGCACCATGAACTAAGCAGCCAATAGTTTATATAGGCAGCCCAGCATACTTGTCATCGGTTCACAGGGATCGTATTGTTTCCTTCAGGAATAATTAAGCATCAAGAGGAAGATACAGGTTGACAGAGTGCCTAGAATTTCCTGAAGAAATGTCTAAAGAACTGCTAAAGATGGAAGACTATGCCTTTATAGCACTTAATCATACTTGCTTATTAAAGTCCATGAAACTGAACTTGGAGACCATTTCTCTGGCTCATTTCCTCAGGTCTGTTTTGAAAATGGCAAGAAAGGTGATAAGGTGGCAACAATGTCAAGAAAGTTTCCTTGATTTGGATCAAAAATTTCATTTCTACTTGAAAAGGAAAACCTATCATCATTGCTTGAGTTTATTCAATGTGTTGTCCTACTCCCTTCCATTCTAAAGCCATTTCCATTAAAATCTACTTAAGTACAAAAGGTTCCCTTGGCTCAGTCCCACTGTACCTTTCCACAAACTCAAGCACAGCCAAGCTCTCTGCTTCTGTCCTTGGTAGGATCTGCCCCTGTTGGCAGATTGGTTGTTCTAAGGAAAACTAAGGTAAGGGACACTTTTTCCCTACTCAACAAAAATTCAGAATCTACTTACTAAACACAGTCAAATTTTACAAGGCACTGAAGTGATAACCCCTAAGCAGAGAGTCCATGAGGCAATAAATATTTATAAACACAAAGGTCTCAGACCCAAGGGTTTATGAACACAGAAGATGTTTATGGCTATCCACTCGGCTAGAAATTTGCTTTCAACCTTACTACTTTCTCTTCTTTATCACCAGCCACATTATTATTATTTTCCAATTATTTTTGGAAAATACAAAGCAAAGAGGACTATAAAAGAGCTTTATGAGACTGTTGAGCCAAATCAGTACACCAGAAACAAATCAATGCTTTGAAGAGTTCTGAATACAATTACAGATGAACAATAGTCCAATGTATCTGGTAATCTCCCTCCAAACCATTATTGCATTGATTAAAAGATTATAGATATTCCTCTCTGCTCCTCAATATTAATAATGATACAAAGCACATTTAATAAACCCAAACTGCCACAGCCCTAAAGTTGGATTATGGGTCTGGTTCTTCATAAACTGACAAGTACATGCAGACTCAGTTTAATAATATACAATCTTGGGTCAATCAAAATCTACCCTCACCAGCTCTCTATTTATTATCGCTTTTGCCACAACCTGCACCCAATCAGATGCTGTCCTCAAACTCTCTTGGCTGGCAGCTGTACAAAAATCTGCACAGCATCAGCATAACAAGTGACAGGTCCCCCATCAATTACAACTCTGAGGGAAAGACAGCTTCAGCGGGGACATAACCCCACAGTCACACACCACCTTAGTTTCTGATGGACCATCAGATCAGAAAGGAAGCTGTCATCAGTGGAGAAAAGGAACCCAGCTCCTCATTAGCCAGGGTTTTCTTTTCTCTTTTTTTTTTCAACATACATCAAGGAATAATCATGGGCCAACTCAACTCTGACAGCTCCTTATGTAAATGGCATTTAAATGCAGGAAAACAGCTCACAAACAAAGGGGCTGCAGCTAGGTTGCAGCTCACAGACACACTCAGACCTAGTATCCCATGCTGTGGGTCTCTCTAGGTTTTATCTCCTGCCAGTGAGCACAAATATCACAATGAATACAAATATATTATTAGGGGGCTTTGTGGAGGGTGGGGATAAGCTATGTACACCCTGTTGGAGTCCAGAGGCAGGTTCTCATGCAGGAGAACAGCACCTGCCTCCTGGACCACCCACATTTCCAAGCACCGCTGTCCTGCCTGCCAGGCCAGGTCCTGGTTTGAAGCTCACAACTCCACTTCTGCCCAGTCTCTTGACCCTCTTGCTGCTCTTAATCCAAATCCTCAGTCCAATTCAAGGACTTCTTCCCCTACAAATCCACCTCCCTCAGCAATCCACAGGAAGCCATTCACTTCTGATTTCCTGTGGCACAAACAGAGAACACTGCACACCGGAGCATGGGAATCTATTTTGTCCTCAACAGTCCACCAATAGTCCAATTGTTATATACAGGTCTTATAACAAATGACCACTAGGTTCCCTCAGCCAGACATATTCTACTTTTCCTTTCTTCTTCACAGAGGGTGTACACAAAGTGTTCATAAGACCTAGCACATTAAATACTGTCTTGAGTAAGGAATGAGAAAGACAGAAATGTTACCAGTGAGGGGTGGAAACAATAAGGATAAACTGCTAGAAAGGTGAGCTGTCCACAATTAAAAGCATACATGTTCCTTCCTCTAAGCTTTCTCAGCACCCTGCTTACACTTCAATAATCAATCTACTATACAATTGTTAGTTTTCTATTTTCATATTTGCTTCCCCTACCAGAACAAGTGATCCTCAATAACACAGTGTTGTCACTGGTTTGTCTCCCCAGTGACGAAGTGATCAGAGTGAGCCCGTGATGAGGAAGAATTGCAAACATTTATTGAGTATTTGCTATACACAAAGCACTATTTTAAGCACTCCATAACAGCCTTACTAGACAAGTACTATTACTGTCATATTGCTGATGAGGGAACTGAGATTCCAAGAGGTAACAGAGGTCACCAAACTAGTGAGACCCACCAGTCTGGCTTCAACACCCATGCCAAGTACCCGCTGAACGAATGGGTGAATGACACTGAGCAGGAAGGCAGCTGCAGTATAAGAGTATAAAGAACAGTGGATTTAGATTCAGATGTCCCAGCCTAGAGTCTTGGCTCTTTAATTACTGGATAGACTTTGGCTTATTCATAACTTCTCTGGCCCCTATTTTATCCCATAAAAAGAATAGGGCTAATAAAACCCATCTTGTAATTTTGATGTAAAGAGCAAACATGAGTGAAAGCTCTTGGTAAAGTGTAAAGTACTCTATAGTTATTAGTCAATTGGGTCAAAAGTCAGTCCTTTATAAGGATCCAAGATTAGCACCATGGAATGTCTAAGACTAGATAGGATGGAACAAGAAAGTACAACTGACAATAGCTGTGAATGCCATGAAGAAGATCTAAAAGCATTAACAACTTGGAGAAGCAACTTGTGTGAAGAAGCAACTTCCAGCCCTCAACCTACAACATTCCATGTAAGTTTCAGTTCTACCCTAGCCAAAAATCTGATCTTACCCAGAATAACTGAGTTTAACAAAGAAAAGAAAGTACTAATCCCAACTGATTTAATCTGCTAATATTCTTATATTATGTCTGGAGAGGGCAGAATGTGAGTGAATATTTTAATTTCAAGGGGCTGGTGGAATGACCTGTGGAATTTAAATGAATTGATATATGTTAAAGTACTCAATGCCAGGTCTAAAACATAGATGCTCAAAAAAAAAAAAAAAAAAAGTTTCCTCCCTCCCTTTTAGAAATCATTAGGAAATAAAGCTTTGGGATGTCAGAAAGGTTTAGACCCAAGATACAAGTCTCCCCATAATTAACAGCTTTGCTCAGAAATTGAAGCTCTACATACCCAAACCTAGACATCATTTCTAGCCACTGTAGTGCTTGGATTTTAGGCAAAAGCCTTGGCCTGTCTTGCCATTAGGAAACTCTGTAGCAGATGACATGACCTTTATTGGCTAGATTCAGATCAACAGTCACCCAAGTCCAAACACAAAGTAAGGCTTCCAACAGGTAGTCATTTACTGACAGGGGCCTCTTAGTATAAATAGTGTAAAAGTAGTCAGAGATGGCTCTGTTGTCTCTCACCATTTATAGGTAAAACATATGCACAACTGAAATGTGTAGGTCACTATCCTAAGTTTCATTTAAGTATTTTTTTGAAAATGGTTGTAAAGAGGTCTGGAGAAGATGCAAAAGAGAGAAAAGCATTTCCTCCAACATACTAAACATGACTTATCCTGACCTTATCTCTTTCAAAGATCTATCATTCCAAAGATGACTTTTAGATTGGTGCTTCAAATACCTCAATCCTTTCAACCTGTCAACTTTCTTCCTTATCAAACTCTCTCCTAATTATATATATACATCCTTAACAAGTCCAGGGAAGAAAAATCCCCAATTTCAATAAAAATAAGTATTTAGACAATGTGTAAGATGTAAAGGAAAACAGACCCATTCTCTTTCTGAAAACATATCCATTTTTCTAGTCACAGAGGAAGGAAAATTGACTACACAGATAGGATATAAAAGTTTTTGATGCCTTATCATGGTTTAGCATACTATTTGACTATTCTACAAGGTGGCAGCTTAAAACCAAGTCAGAAGTTGTAATGGTTGTAAAATGCCTTTATGGCAAAGCCAGGGTAATTCATAACTGAGGTACCACTATTTTAAAAAATAAATTTTAACTGAAAAATAATTGGCTTCTCTCTTCATCTCTAAAAGGGGAACTAGCTTAAGAAAAGAATGTCTATTATTCTTGAAAAAAAGGAACTGCTGCCTTTCATTAAGATGCCATGAATGCTTTTCTGTTGGTCACAACACTGTCAGGGGCGGCGCATTCTTGGCAAACCCTGCAGCATAAAGAGGACAGCCACTCCTCTGCAAGCACCCAGCCCCCAGACATCTCTAGAGTGTATGCTCCTCTCCCCCATGCTGGGCACACACTGTGCACACACAAAAAGTTCCTGCAGATTTTTCCAAGTGCCAATTCAGCCCCCAAGTGCACATTCACTGTGCAGGCTGAAAGCAGGGCTGCAGGTGACAAAAGGAACACAGCTCCTATTCTTTGGAGTCCTATTCAGTACACTGGGTTAGAGCAGCTCCAGACTGTGCAGGGCTCTCTGCTTCAGAGGCCCCTTACCAGGGTGGCCTGGCTGGGAGCTGGCCACTGGTGCAGAAGGAGGGGCCCATCCACACAATGGGTCCACGTCACACAGATACCCTGTCAGCCGCAGAGTTTTCTCTCCTGCCCAGCTCAACACGATCCACAAAGTGCTTTTGTGAATACAGCTCTGATCTTTTGCTGACAGTCCATATTCTTTCTCAGTTTCACTTTCTTACTCCAAACGGCCTGAGCAGAAACCCAGGGGAATTAACAGGGCAGAAGCATGGCTATTTCCTATAAGGAACACAGGAAAACAAATGATGTGGTTCAGGTTTTTATAACATTTGTATATTATTTACAAGGTAAGCCAGTGGGGCTCAAAATGTGTGGTGCCAAGAAAATATCAAAGCAGCAAAAGTACAACTCTCTAAAAGTGCAGAATCTTTAAACCAGAAATTTACAATGGGTTTTTCTTGGCAAGGAGAGACTCAGTGGAATAATGGTGAAATTGTACTTACTCTGAGCATGTAAATGGAAATACCACACTTGCTGGCATGGCCCAAAGTCCCAACCACCCTACACTCAATTGCCATTTTCATAAATGCAGTTCCTGTTAAACCACAAGCAGAATTGTGAACCACTCCTACCTCAGTTGCTGACTTCTCCCTTTTTCTGTTTACCAAAATCCATACGTGCCCACAGAGCTACCCCAGTTGACATCCAGAATCTAAGTCTGATGATCAAAAGCAGGAAGGCTTGGACATTTATTACCACACGCCAAGCACAAGGCTACGTGCTTTAAATATATTCACAACTACTTACAGGTACTTGGGAATTACATACCAGATTCAAGACATTTTTAGACACTCCCTTCTCCCATAACATGACTCCACAACTAACAAGTAGGATTCATGAGAACTAATATTTAGGAAGCCTCTAACATGTGTACCCAACTCAATGCCAGGTAGTTCACAGTCATTATCTGACATACTCATCACAACAATTCTGAGTGGTAGGTATGATCTCATTTATCCAGTAGAGAAACCTAAGCTCAGATAGGTTAAATAATTTTCCCAGTGTCAACCATCTATCTAATGAGGACATAGGCAAACATAGCAGTGTCGGACCTGACATGTGACTCCAGAGCCACTGTCCTTCTAAACTATACCCTCTAAGTCTGCTTAGTCGCACTTCTAACAAAAGACTTCCTAAGTGCTTGTCACATGCCAGGCAATGTTCTAGCACTCGGTACACAGGTGGACAGGACCTCCCCAACAAGGTGGCATTTAAGCAGGGGCTTGAAGTGAAGGTATGAGCCATATTTACATCTGGAGACAGAATGTTCCAGGATAAGAGAATGATAATGCAAAGGCTGTAAGTTGGGTAATGTTTGGCTTGCTTTAAGAACAGAAAGAAAGCTCAAGGGTCAGAGAGGATTAATCTAGGGGGCTAGCAAGAGATGAGGTGAGAGATAGCAGGCACCAGACCATGCAGTGCCTTGTAGGCCACGGTAAGGTCTTTGAATTGCATTCTTAGCAAAATGGGAGGCACTCTGGAGGATTCTGAACTGAGGAGTGATATAATCTAAAGTACATTTTAAAAGGGCCACTCTGGCTGCTGAGTGAAGAACACTCTGCAGGGAGGCAGAGTAGGAGCAGAGAGGTCAGGTGGGAGGCTGCTGAGGCAGTCTAGGCAAAACATGATGGTAGTTCAGACCACAGTGGTGGTAATGGAAGTGCTCAGAAATGGCTGGATTTCATCCAGTCCAGTTTTAGCCCTCAGTGGTTGTTAACTGATACTGACAAAGTAGGCATTATCTCAAAATCATTCCTACTACTATCTCAAAAGAACCTGGATCCAGAGCCCTAGAGTTGAGACACTCAAATGACCAGCAATAAACAAAATCCAGCTGAAAGCTGTGGCCCACAGCAATGCATTCACCAAGGGCATCCCTGAGCCAGTGAGGACCCAGCACTCAAAAGAATATAGCATGACATGTTTAGGTAAAGTGTGGCAGAATAGATAAATCTGACATCACCACTTTCTGGGTAACATTTTCTGCCCTCCAGGTACTGTCACCATCTTTGGCAACCCTAGCGCTCACATTTATCATGCAATGCAATCTATACAGCATCAAGCCTGGCAGAAGCTGCGGAGGGACTCATATATTTGTGACGGATGGAAAATGTAACCCCCTACACTCCCATCTTGCCAATAGCAAGAAGTGTTTTTAAGCACAATATCACTTGTTTTTTGCTGGGGTCTTTTTTTTTCCCTCCCAGAAATACCCTAATTATCATGCTGGAGAGTTGGGGAAAGATGGCTTTTATGTGGTTTTATCTCCCAAACACATTATTGTCGTGGGTTTATTTCTTTGTGTTTTCACAGTAACATGATGCTCTCCTGTAATTGAGACTATTATGGAAAGGGCTGTCATGTGTTTTACACAAGATTAAAGGCAATTTCTGTCTCCAAAGCCACTACTGCTTCTTGGAAAACTCCCTTCCTATGCTAAACTAAATCCAGTAAGACAAAATTCTACATTCACCTGGTCTGCATTACAGCGTTGCAAACAGGACTAGGAGAGGCAATCTCATTCATACTTTGATTCAAGCAGTATTTACTAAACCCCTACTGCACCAGGCACTGTGGGGATGGGAAAATACAGCACAAAATAAAACACAGTCTTTGCCCTCCAGGGGCTCTGATGACTATGCTATAAGGCAGACTGTGATAAGAGCTATAATAGAAGTAAAACAACATGCATTGGGGGAAACAGGGAATGAAGGATTGCTCCCACCTGATGAGAAGGAGTGGTGTGGGGAAAAGCTATGATGGGAACAGGACCTTCAAGTATCACAGGCCTGGATAAGGAATCACTGATAGCAGGTAGAGCAAGGTTTGTACAAAAGAGAGGAAAAGCTAAGGCTGTGATTAACTGAAAAATCTACTTGAAGGGCCTTGAACTTGGAAGATAATTATTATGGGGGGGGGGTGGGGGGGGGGAAGTAATAGGGCAGAAATAAGACCAGAAAGGGAGGCTTGGAGCCAGTCTGTGGAAGCTCCTTCTGGACTGAAGACTTTGGATTGAGATACTCAGAGGACACTGGGGAACTATTTCAGGTGTCTAAGTAGGAAAAGAAAAGACTGTCCTGTGTCAACTACATGCCAGATTTGAGCTGGATACCCAAACATATCTCTGAAAACCCACAGTGATGTAATATGGTGGCCAAAATGAGCCCCAGACAAGAAAACAATTAGGTCAAGTTTTAATTTGTTCTAGATTTCAAACTATTCTTCCTGATTGCATGTGTCCAGAAGTTGTATTCCTCTCATGAGGCCCTTCAGATTTCTCTTGTATAACAGTAGCTCAGTCAACACTGTGGAGAATGGTATGGAATAAACACACTCTGGCCATAGAACCTCTTGGAAAGCTGAGCTCTCCTCAAATGAGAGATACAGAAGGAACAAGGGCAAAGATTAAAGACACTTCAAGCATTCATGATTTTCTCTGTTCCCCTGCCAACCTCCATTTCTAGGGGATGTATGGTTCAGTATCAGTTGTATGTAAATATAAAAATGTTGCTTTCAAAACATTTTTAACCACACTATGAATTGTGGAATTGGGAGAATAATACTCTCACCTTATTTCAGAGTATGATTTCTAGTCTTTGAAAAGCTCTTAAATACAGTATCTGACAAGCCCCCCATTTTACAGATGAACTAACAAAGGCTCAGAAAGTAGTGACTTACTCAAGGTCAGAATGTCAGTTTCTTCTGTATCCCAGCCCACCATTTTTCCCTGCCTCACAAAGAATATCATTCATATTCAAATGGAGGAAAGATCACAGGTAAAAACACAATCCTTTTTTACATCTATATGCTGCTTTAATCTACTACTTTCTTTCTCTCTCTTAAACCCTACTTCTCTATCCACACCAATATCACCCCTAGCCCCACATTAGACTCTGTATGTAAGAGTTAGGACTTCTCATGATCAATCCTCTCAGAAAAGACTGAGGCTCAGGGAGGAAAGGATCTTTCCTTTAACAAATAGCTACTACGTGCCAGGGGCTTTCCATACATCAATACAGCAACAGCAATATTTACTCAGTCTTAATTATGGGCCAGGCACTATGCTAAGCATTTTAAATATGATCACAGTTAATCCTCAGAACAATCCTGTGAGGCTGGTGGTTTATTTTAGTATATGAGGAACCTGAGGCTCAGAAACATCCAGTAATTTGCCAAAGACCACACAATTATTAAGTCATAGAGCTGGGGTTTGAGTCAAAGTCTTCTGTGCTCTGAAGCCAGAACTCTTAGCCACTGTTGTGTGGCACAGAAGTGGGCACAACAAGAGAGGCAGGCATGGTGGGGACACACAGAGTGGAGTGTGTCAAGAGGCTGGAATGTGTGGAGAAGCAGCAGTAGGGAAGCAGAGTCGGGTGGGGTCAAACTATGACTTACCTTTTAGGTCATGCTAGGGAATGTAGGCTCTATCTAGATGCTGAACATCAGCTACAGCATTTTAAGTAGGTAAGTGACCTGGCCACATTTGTATATTTTAGGAAAATTCACTCTGTTTCTGATGTATAGAATTGATTTTATTGGGGCAGAGGCAAGCCTGAAAGCAGAAAGAGGGGTCAGAAGGTTTTACATTATTCTAACAAATAGCTGATATGGGCAATGTGAACCAGGCTCCTTCCTAGGTGTTCAATAAATATTTGTTAATTGTAGTATTGATTGGTTACAAGCAGAATAATCTGTTGTACCTATTGGGGCATGTCAGTTCTATCACATGGTCATTCCAGTAGGTGATCACAGACTTTGGATGCAATGCTCTCTCATGCTGAGACGGTCTTTCTTTACAAGCAGCCAATATCCTGTTACTTCCTCTCTGGGATTTTATCCCCTAACTCTCTGTGCTTCTACTAATAATGAAATTTCAAATGAAATGTGAGACCCACATTCTGAGCATGAGTATTTATCTATTATTTTGGCTAGGGTGGGGATGGAATTGTATAGGTAAGTGGCACATAAATTTGAAGAGGAATATGTATTATATTTCCATGATGTGATTCTTCCATTCTGAAATAATCAACTGCATTCTCATAGGAAAGAATTCAGAGGGCTAAGAGCTAATGTTGATGGGAAGATAAGAAAAAATACATCTCTAGGCTTAACTTAAAAATAGAAAAAAAGAAAAAAGAAATAAAAAAATGAAAAAATGGCAATAATGGAAAAGGAGGCCTGATTCTCCTCCAAAAGCCTCAGGAGGATAGCCAAAGTGAATGCCATGCACAGCCAAGAGTCTGTCATTTAACACTGGAAGGATGCAGTGTCCAGGTTCGATGGGGTCCAGGAGGCACCCAACTGGTCTTTGCAAACTCTTGATTCTGTACCCCTCATCTCTCCTAATAAAGTGTACAGCTGCAGGACCAAGAGCTAAAGACAATCATCAGATCTTCGCCCATTTCACCCTGGATCTTGAGACAAAAACCTCAGGAAACCCTTTTGCCCTGCCCCGCTCAGCCACATAACTTCATTTCTAATTGGGAGCTACAGTTCCTACCCTGGCTAGATACACTGAGAGTAGCCAGTTAGACACCATAGGCTAAATTAGAGTGGGGCTCATCTGCCTGACTGAGGAAGAGAAGAAATGCTAAAGGCCTATCCAGATAAAGTACAATCTAAGGAAACAGTTTATTATATTAGCTAGTTAGCACACGAGTTACTACCTAAGTATAAACTTTAAAAATTCAGAACACTAACAAATATATGAAATGTTTGGCTTTTTAAATAAAGTAGGACAGTGCCATGAAAGTATTCATTTACTTCCAGGGTGGATCACTCAACAGGGTATCACCTGAGTAGTCAGTGGTTCTGTATTTTAAGTGTGCATAAAAATCATTTGGGAGACTCTTTAAAAATGCAGATTACCACACCCAGGGAGTCTGATTTAGTAGGTGTGAGGTTAGGCCTAGTCTAGTGGTTAAAATATGTCCACAAATTCTTTAATACACCTCCCTTCAAAAGGTGGAGCCTAATTCTTCTCCCCTTAAATGCAGGCTGTCCTTAGTGATTCGCCTCTAATATTATAGAATGCAGCAGAAGTGACAGCGTGTGACTTGCAAGATTAGGTCATTTCTCTTTCCCTTCAATCAGTCACTCTGGGAAACCAGCTGTCATGTCATGAGGTCTCTCTGTGGAGAGGTCCATGTCAACCAAGGCCTCTTGCCAAAAGCCATGTGAGTGATCCTTCTTAGAAGTGGACCCTCCAGCCCCAGTCAACAATTCAGATGACAGTGGTCCCAGAAACATTTCCAGTGCAATCTCAAAAAAGAAGCTGACCAAGAACCACCCAAAGAATGTCACTAAGGAATTCCTGATCCACAGAAACTAAGATAGTAAATGTTTGTTGTTTTAAGATGGTAAGTTTTGGGGCAATTTGTTACATAGCCATACATAACTAATTTAAATCTCAATCTTAGTGATGTGCAGTAAAAAATAAATACCCATAGTGATACAATCCAGATGTTTCCAATTCTGCATGATCTTGAAAAATTACTAAAAGCAAAATTAGATTGTACTTACCTTATTCAAACTCATCAGGCTTAAGATTCATTTCATTCCCCTGATACTGCTGTGCAATCACTAACCTGTTTAAGTTTAGGAAGGCAACATGAGGTTCAGGAAACTAAACATTAAAAGAGCAAGTTGGCCAACATTTGCTATACACGTTTTAAATTTCTAGCTAAAATTTACACTCAGATTTTAAATGCAAAAAGAATAGGTCTATAAGGAAGGGCAGAGACCTCTTTGCCCAGGATCAAATCTGAAGGGTATGACAAGTAGTTTTATCATAGTAAAAAGCTAATCAATAATTCTTTAACTTGGAATCACAGGGAAGAAGGAGACTATGGATGAGTAGAGTATGATAGCCAAAGGCAAGTCTCCAGAATGAAAATGCTAGAGGGTTCAAATCTCATCTGCTAGCTGTATAACCTTGGGCAGACTGCTTAACATATATCCTTGTGTCTCAGTTTCCTCAACTATAAAATGGGGATAAAAGAGCATAAGAAGTAGATGGTTCAACAAGTGTAAAGCTCTTAGGATAATACCTCATATATGGAAGCACTCAATAAACATAAGCTATTAACATATTCTATTTCCATATTATTTCCTAACTAAATCTCTAGATATCCTAAGAAGAAAAATTTTGAGTTTTGTTCTCAGACCTTTCTCTAGTCTTTCTTCTGTGGTTGTGAAGCTGGTAAAAAAAGACCTTGGAGTAGGATTCAGATAGGAGAAAGGAAACTTCCTGTCCCTGCTGCTCAACTACTATTATCCAGTATTAACTTATTGTTCACCGGGGGCATCACATCTGCATCTACATAGGGAAACAACAGTTGGTTCTGCTTCCTACACTTGTCTCTGAAGGAAAGAGTTCCTTGCTACTGCAACTTTTACGACAATTCCCATCCTTAGGTGAAGTGATCTGGGTTGCTTGGTTTCTTCTTTACACAGATTTGCAAAACTTTTCTAGAAGAACTTGCATTTTCTCTGTGTCATTTTCCTACCCTTTTTTCACTCACAACTTGCTCACATCTTCTTGTCCAAGCAGTTTGGTATTTTTTTTACAGTCACATTTTTTTGTTCCTGTACCACTCTATCTAGATCATTTACCTAATTTAGGATATGAAGGCTCTATCACTTCTCATTTGAATTTTCTTCTTCTGAGAAACAAATACAAAGAAAGCCTGCCTTTCCATATTATTTGTCTCCTTTCCAACTATTGCCCACCATGGCTGTCTGTCTACAGTAAATGTAGTTCTCACAAAGAAATTTCTAGGCAGGGGGCAAAGGTAAAGGGTGATTTCCAAAATGCCAACATTGAGCAAAACACTTGCCACAAATGTAAGGTCAGCGTGAAAGCTTTGTCATGTAATTCCACAATCTCTTTGTAGATTTATCTCCTGTTACTAAGGCTGCTCCTTAAGTCAACAAGGCACTAGACTGAAACTATAAACACTGCCACAGTGGATCATATTCACAGTCCATCCTCACGTAAGTGTTCTGCATCTGACAAACAACACCACCAAAAAAGAGTTTAAAGGAAAACATAACTGTCCTCCCTCATGTAAAAGTGAAGGTATCAAATGCTGCAAGTTCAAGAGACTAAAAGGAAAACAACTTCTACACAGTGATTCTTAAACTTGAGCATGCATCAGAATCAGAGAGCTTGTTAAGACACAGATTGCTGGCTTCCCCCCTCTCACCCAAAGGTTTCTGAGTCAAGAATTCAGAATAGAACCTTGGAAATTTGCACTGTGAACAAGTTCCCAGGTGATAATGACTTTGCTGGTCTAAAAACCACATATTGAGAACCACTACTGTGTAGAAAAGAAGTAGAACCCAGAAACGCTATTAGTATAAATTGAGACAAGAAATATGACAAAATCTGCACAATTCTCAATATCAACTGAGGTCTGCCACCATCCAGGTAACTGTGGGTCCATAATCCTACATTTTGTCTGTCAACAAGGAATAAAAGTAATAAATCAGGAGAATGATAAAGTGTAGACTAGTAAGTACATATGATCTACCTCTTCATTAAAGGCATTATAAGATTAATAATCATGGCAACTCTTTACTGACTCTTAGAAAGCAGGGACAAAGCTGACATTTCAAATCAACCCTAAACTTATTTCAGAGTTGAAACAGGAACCAAGCAAGCCACTGATGAACTTGAATGTAACATCAAAGGTATGGTAAGTTTCACACATGAGGAGAGAGTGCTGACTGCCCAGTGGAGGACACCTGCAACACTATTGTGCTTTGTGAAAATCCAAGTGGAATAAACTACAGATGTGTGTGTAATCACATATGTGTTATGGTTTCCATACCCACTCTGCCAGCAATACTTTCATTTCCTTCCCTCCTATCTCCCCGTTTGGTATGGTGCTACTGGAAAATGAAATTCTGAAAAACATCAACAAGCACCAAACAGAAGAGTATGTGCCACTGTTAGAGTCCTCCCCAGGAACACATGGGAACTGTTGAGATTAATTAGCTTACAGCTAGTACTCACTATGCATAGAAAGGCAGGGATTTATTTTTTTGACTGCAAGTCTTTGCGTTGTATTTTCTATAAGTGTCAACAACTATGAATTTGGTGGCCAGAGGAAACATAAGAGAGGAACCAAGATGGGAAGGATTTCCTTTTTTTTTTCAGATGGGGTCTCCCTATGTTGTCCAGGCTGGTCTCAAACTCATGGGCTCCAGTGATCCACCACCCTTAGCCTTCCGAGTAGCAAGGACTACTGGTGTATGTCACTGCACCCAGATAACTTTTTTGTTGGTCTCACGTTGCCCAGGTTAGTCTCAAACTCCTGGCTTCAAGTGATCCTTTCACCTCAGCCTCCCAGGTAGTTGGGATTACAGGTGCAAGCCTCCACTCCCTACCAAGATGGGAAGGATTCCTAGAAAAGCAATCCAAATCATTACAGGGAAGCAAACCCAGTGAGTGTGGACTGGTGGACATCAGGGGCTCCTAAATGCTGACAGTGACCACATGTGACAAGTGATAGCATTTATTCAAGAGTTATCTCCAATTGGTGCCATTCAGAGTAGACTGTCAAAGAGAAAACAGTGTACAGTACATCAGCAGTTTGAACTACATAATATTTCAAGCAAAGCAATTCCTAAAGAATGCTATGAAATACAGCCATTTATAATTCTGCTGAGACACAGATCTGATTATTGCCCATTGTGGGAGGAGCTAGAAACCTCCCAGCCCAGCAACAACAGCTGAACTTGGCTTTGTCATTCTCTTTTATTAAGCACACAGTAATTGTCTTGGAGTGGACAATTAAATGTTTGAGGAAATGACCACCAAGTAAGAAAGAAAATGTCAATGAAATTTGAAAGGGCAATTAATGGATGCTATTTATGCCATGAACAATCAACACAATTTTCTGAAGAACCGTCAATATGAAGAAAACCAGTATTCCGTACAAATATCCTTGCAATGGAAGATTTAAGAACTCACAAAGAATTTACCCCTTACCAACTATACTGTTCCCTTAGGCCTTCCAGCAGTATAAGAACATCAAGTCCTACAACAAACTGAACCTAAGGTATAGTCTGTAATCCAGAAAAACAAAACACTGGAAAAATAAGATGTTGGTTCACTCACCTAAAAGAGACAAGTACTGATCAACGACAATTAATGAGAGTAACAGTATACCTGCTATGAGCCTGTACTCTAAGGTTCAGAAAGAACCTTGAGTTCCTCTCCAGTTAGAGAGACAAGACTACTGCAAAAAATAAGCAATAATAGAAGATAAAATTTCATTACATAATGAAATGAGTTCACAGTCACTGCTACAGGAGAACAGATAAGGAAGCCATCAAGGGGGACAGAAGTAGACAGAAAAGCCCTTGCATTACCAGCCAAAATGAATAATCAGGTCCTCATGCAGGGTACAGTGTGATAAGACCATATAAACTACTTAAACAAGAAATACACTGTGCCCTCAAGGAATACAAGATCTGAGAGAGGTGGTTCCACCATTGACTAGAGCTTAGGAAGTAAGCAGGGATAACAACAGACCTGTGAAAAGGAAAAGAAAGCCTTCCATAGCACCTTTTCCATAAAAATAACTTAGTAAGAAGAAATAAATGCACTGCCCTTAACATATATCTCCAGGCTAAGATTCAGTCAGGGCAACTGTCCAAAGACAGGAAACATTTACAGATTCTGATGAAAGAGGCCACTTTGAGTCCAACCTGCTGGTCTGGTTAATGGAATAAACATGAAGGACAGAGAGCACATTCCAAAGAGCCAGGCACACCATCCTACCTCATTTTTCCCAGATATCCACCTGGCTTACTTCCTTGCCCCTTTTCAGACAGTTACTTAAGAGTTACCTTCTTGGTGACTCCCTTCCTGGCCACTGAATCAAAAATTGTGCACACACACATCCACCACCATCACCAATGCACACACTGCAGCATTTGCTATTCCCCTTTCCTCCATTTTTCTCCACAGCACTTACCAGTTTCTAATGTTCTAAATATGTGTCTTATTTATATAATATTTAATGACTGTCTCCGCCACTAGAATGTATGTTGAGTCAGAGACTGTTGTTTTGTTCACTGTTGTATGTTGAGCACCTAGAACAGTGTCTGGCACATATCAGATAAACGATAAATAAAACCATTAAGTGAATGAATGAATAAATCAATAAATTCATGTCTATACTGACACTTGCAGAGTGTTGTGTTTTGTTTACAGTTAGTATATAACATAGTAAACACTTTACTGGTTCATAATGTCTTCATTTTTATATATTTATGGTATATAAATAAGTCCCTTAAGGTAGAGATTTATTTGGAGAAAGGTTCTCCACTAAGTCCATCAACAGACATATAAAAGCTTTCAATCATATCAAGTTCCATTTCATTTCTGTTTATTTTTAATCATTCTTTCTTATGGAACCTAGCAGTCAAATCTAGCAATGTTAATTACCACCACTCAAATTGGCAACTATATCCCTGCCAATCCCCCCCATTATAATTGACATATTACTCTATTAAGTACTTACTTTACTCAGTAAAAAATGTTTATTGATAATCTACTGTGTCCCACACCTTATGCACAACAAGGAAACAATGGTGAGCAAGAATCCTTATCCTGGCAGAACAGATAGTCCAGGGGAGATAACAAGTAATAACTATGGAGCAAAAACTAAGTTAAAAGTTATTCTATGTAAATCAAAACCACAATGAGATATCACTTATCTCCAGTGAGACTGGCCTTTATCAAAAAGTCCCAAAAAAATAAATGTTGGCGTGGATGTGGAGAGATAGGGACACTCATACAATGCTGGTGGGACTGCACACTAGTGCAACCTCTGTGGAAAGCAATATGGAGACACCTTAAAGAGATACAAGTAGAAGTACCATTCGATCCAGCAATCCCATTACTGGGCATCTACCCAAAAGAACAAATGATACTCTATAAGAAAGACACCTGCACCGGAATGTTTACAGTAGCACAATTCACAATTGCAAACGTGTGGAAACAACCCAAGTGTCCATCAATACATGAGTGGATTAATAAAATGTGGTATATGTATACCATGGAGTACTATTCAGCTTTAAGAAACAATGGTGATATAGTACCTCTTGTATACTCCTGGATAGAGCTGGAACGCATTCTATTAAGTGAAATATCCCAAGAATGGAAAAATAAGCAGCACATGTGCTCACCATCAAGTTGGTATTAACTGATCAACACATAAGTGCACATGTGAGAATAACATCTATTGAATGTTGGGC